>FIZR01019653.1:0-74367 GCA_900060175.1 Ferrisia virgata | reverse complement strand
CCTTTTGTCGATATTTTGGTATTCCCCCCCTCATAACACCCCCCCCCCAACCCAAATGGATCTTGAGCGCTGAAATTTTGGTTATGGAGGTAATTTTGAATGCTCTACACAGCTGAGAAAAATTTTTTTTTTCATTTGGCGTGTAACACTTGGAATACTTCCATCGTTAGAAATGTACTAAAATATTCATTTTTTTGACCCTGGATTCATAAAAGTTTGCAAAATTTTCGCTTCGCTTGGACTATATATTTTTGGTTTTCTAAGAAAAAATTTCATCGAATCTCCCTCCCCCCCCCCCACCGTTTGTCAGTTATTACGCTACTGGTTCGTTGTGTCGATGCCGAAGATTAGAATCCTCCCACTGAAACCCAAGCCCACTTCCCTGTTCAATTCCAGCACAAATTCACTTCTTCATTTCTCACATGTTTCGCCATTAAAAGACCAAAAACCCAAGTACTTAGCGTTCTACCTAGCTGCATATCTCGATATAGCGTAAAATAATTCGAACACCCAAATCCGTATATACGTAAAGTCATCTTTGCCATCGTCGGAAATTTCAACAAGCCTCCTTATAAACGTAGGTCTAGGTACCTATATCTTAGTAGCATATTCAAATTCACCACGAGCATCAACTTTCATCGCAATAGAGCACTCGCCGCATTTGAACCGTAACGAAAATCCGAGACGTAGCGATAGAAATTTTAAACCGAATAACGCCCCTGGGAGAGGCGAAAACCGACAGAGAAGGAGAACGCGAGAAAGACGGGGAGGGGGGAGGTAGGAAAAAAACGCATTAAAAGTACATTTCAAAACCCGTCATCTAAATTCTCAACGTAAACATATACGAGAGAGTATACAAAATCTACACGGTAGTTGAAAAAAATTACACCTCTCTCTCTCTATATATATATATCATTTCACTCGTACACGTTGAAATTACATATGTACAGTTTAATTCCCCCAACTATACGCGTTAAAACTCCCCAATTTCAAATTTCCGTCGAGTTAGTTTTAATCAAAAATATTTCCAAAGCTCGTTACATACGTGGTCGTGGTCGTGGTGTGGTGATGCATTTCGTTTTATAACCTTTCGAATACGTATGTGTGTAGGCCTACACACATACGTAGGCCTATACCGTACGTACGATACGTGTACGGTGTATATACGATTATTATTATTATTAAACGTGTACAATTTATTTACATTCTAAAATCATTAAAAAGTAATCAACCACCGTGCAACTTTACGGCCTGGTATTTTTCTGCTCATATATTACATTGAAACGAACGTTTATGACCATTTTTATGAATACGCCGAGATGAAAGAGAAAGAAAGAAAGACTTGGTTGGTTGTTGTTGTTGTTGTTGCTGTTACAAACGATTAGTAAATCTTCGTTTTGAAAATTGCTTTTTTTCTTTTTTCGTCTTCGACTAAACATATAAGAGCTGGCAGCCGCCTTCTGCTCCTCCATCGTTCGACAAAAACATTATTTTTCCGGCAATCGGTGTTCGTTTTAAAAATTAATGAGTTTGTATGTTCGATGCGATGCCATAACCTTTTAATTTTTAATTAACGACAACTCGTATAAACAAATCATCTTATTATCTTATCTTTTAACCAGCGCGAATGATTAATCAGCGCGCCTTTCTAATTACCTCGTACGTGAATTAATTTTCAACACTGTGCCATCGGAAATTACAGTCATTTTGCAAAACACTTTATTCCGCACGTCTTTCGGTTAAACGTGGTCATAACTTTAATTACCATTTAAACGCGATATTCATTAAACTCGTGAAATATTGGTTCGCGTGTAAATACGACGAGAGACGAGACGCAACGTGTAACCGAAAAATACCTACCTTTTTTTTTTGCTTTTTTTTTTGTACCTCTGACTCTCTTATCGAATTAAAAAATCGTATACGAAGACATTGTTGTATAACAAGCCGCCTTTAAATATTACATTACTGTGTGGTTTTTGTGTATACCTACGAGTACCTGAAATATCTACACAAAAAAATACAATATTTATTTAAGCCTATGTACCTAGGCCAGCGACATATTATTTACATAACAGTAGCAGAGCTTCCATAAGTATACCAATAGGTACCGATAAAATTTCGTCCACAAAATAGTGAAATATTTTTAGACTGATTTTCCATGTTATACTGCCAATGAAAACCAGACTATTACGGTCTATCGATCTACGACGGGAGAGGGGGAATCCGGCAATCGGAGTCGAAACGACTTCCTCTCGACTTCGAATCCTCAATTACTTCGGAATCCGGAGTCCAGATCTGAACTTAATTCCAGAGACAAATAGTGCAGTAGAAATAACACTATAGCCAGGTAAAATGCTTAGGGAAGGTTTTTTTCAACTCTTCTGACTCGTGAAGAAGGTGCATTATTATTAAACATATCCAAAATCATGAAAAATAGGGATATTGTGGTGAAATCGCAAACGAGCCATTAAAGAGTATTAAAATTGTATGCTGATTACAAATATTCTACTTATAATATCGACACTTCTTTTAAAGCATTAATTTTTGGCGCCCAAAGTCTATAAAAATTGTTATTTTTTAAAGAGCATGATCAGTTGATAATGGCGAATTGGTCGCCGGGTGGAATTTACAAACTATCCAAAGTTGATCGCCGACGTTTGAAAAATGACCGGTAAAAATTATGGCCCTCTACTTCATCACTGTCCCTTTGTATGAAACAATTTAGCTGACCACGGTAGATGATAAAATAGCCACGAATTGAGAGCTACAAGAATGGGTACCGAAGAAGATAGCGGTCTAAAATTTTTATCAGTCACTTTTCAGACCTTGGAGACCAACTTGCATCGAGTAGTTTGAACATTTCATCCACGGTCCGATTCACCATTATTAATTGATCATGTTCTTTAGAGAATAACAGTTTTTCACACTTTGGACCTCAAAAATTAGCGGTTTAAAAAAAGCGTCGATATTATAAGTAGAATATTAGTAATCAGCGTAGAATTTTAATATACTTTGATGCCTCACTTGCAATTTTACAATAATGTCCTTGGTGGGGGGGGGGTGTCAGGACTCCACAAAATGCATTTAAAAAGGGGCAGATGGAATAGCAGGATTTTTGAGAATTTTGGATATGTTTAATAATGCACCTTCGTGAGTACGATGAGCAAAATAAAATCTTCAGCATAAAATTTTAATGTTCTTTGATGCCTCACTTGCAATTTTACAACAATGTCCCTGGTGGGGGAGGGGGGGGTCAGGACTCCACAAAATGCACTTAGGAAGGGGAAGATGGAATAGCAGGATTTTTGAGAATTTTGGATATGTTTAATAATGCACCTTCGTGAGTACGATGAGCAAAAAAAAAATCCTCAACATAAAATTTTAATCATGTTTAATAATAATTTTTTTTTTAACAGGGGAATTTTACTGTTTTTCCAATTTCAATCAGTGACGGTTTTGCTAATTTTGCCACTAGGGACAAAAGATTCTTTGTCACCATTTGAAAAAAATAAGGGACGAAAACGTCACGCTGCAATATTTCTTGAGAAGAATTTTCAACGAATTTCTTTCAGAAATGAAAGATAGAATAACGCCCCAGTGAACCGAGGAAATTTTTTTTTTTTAATATTAGGAATAGAGGGTCGAAAAACGGTGCTCTAAACCATCGATAAATTCTAAACGTCAAATTTTATTACATGTTAAGATTGATTCATTCCACAAAAAGGTATACTTCAAATTTATTTTTCAACAAAATTTCAAGGAAAGCCAAAGCCCAAAAGTACCCTCCCTTGAATGTGATTTTACTCTCATCTAAGTCAAGGGAAGGGAGGGTTACAGGATTTACATTTCTTTTGATCTGTTCGAAAATGTAACCGTATAAGTACAATCCGTGCGAATCGACAAAATGACTGTAAACATCAGAAAATGTTGGAATAAAAATTTCAAAACTTTTCACCCCTAAAAATCGGTCACTGTGGACACAAATGCAGAAAGGTTCCACAGTAAAACCGTCACTGATTCCAATACTCCATTAATTTTAATTTTTTTCAACTTTATCAACTGTCACCCAATTTTGCCAACTGCTGAACGCTTGAAGCGGTGAGACATTCCCCCTCTGTTTGGTAGGCTTATGCATTTCGATTTCGTTGGATATTTTGGTAAAATAAAAATTTTACAAAATATTAGGGATAAAGGGTCGAAGAATGACCGTAAACATTGAAAAATGAAATCGGCCACCGTGGGCACAAATCCAAAGAGACTGCTCTTTAAATCTGTCACCGATTCCAACATTCCATTACTTCTCATTTTTTTCAACTTCTACCCAATGTCACCCAATTTTTCCAACTCCTGAACACTTGGGGGGAGGGGTGTGAGACGCCCCCCTCCCGTTCGGTAGACCTCTGAATGTATCACGTTGTCATACTCACTTTAACAGTTCCCACTACATGAGTTTTACGTGTTCAAATGCTTAAACACAATTATATAACCTTTACGCTCTTATTTAAAAAAAAATAAAATAAAAAAAATACCGAAATGCACATTCATTCGAATAGTTTTAATCGCAAATTCATATCAACAGATTCTGGCAAAATTCACACCCAGTAACCCAAAAAAATATCAAAAAATAATGAATTAGAAACGAATTTAGATATTTTTTGTTCTTGAATTTTCAATTCTACTTCAAAAAAATATAGGAGAAAAACTAACTCAACGTTTAAATTTTCATAATATACAGTTCATCAAAAAAACTGATAAATCGCGGCGTCAAAAATTCAAATCCCCCCCTTCACCCACCCAAAAGGGACTTTAAACTCAATTCACACTTCTAGAAGACCCAACTCACTGAGATTGGGGACGTGATACAATAATAAGCAACTCTGTGCAACGAAAGAACGACCAGGTTAATTCACTCGTTCGAATGGAACAACTCTCCCACGATGATGACGCGGTGCAGTGACGTGCACGTCGGGCATATACTGCTGCGATATAAAATCTCGATGTAGCACCCATAAAAATTTTTTTATCGACTTAATTCTTGAAAGGTATTTTTTTTTTCATGAGATAGGACCTCGCTAGACGGCGAAGAACTAAAAATTCAAAAAATATACGTAACTTGAATCACCCTATTCCTCGAGTATCTCCCCCTACCCACCTCAATCGGGTTATGAAACTGAAATTTGGTATATAGATTTGGTATAGGGTTTTAGCTCCATTGCCCCCGCTACCCTTGCCACTGATTAGGAAAAAAATATTGTTTTCCATTCACGCGATTATAATATTTCACGAAATCAGGCTGAAAAAGCATCGGTATGCGATGCTTCTTTTTTTTTCAATACGCGAGAACATAGCTAATACCTATACCTATACTGATATTCTTATCAATTATTAAACATGTTGGAAAATCGCCTTCTGTACTGTAATGACAACTTTGGGTATCGAAGGTACGTCTATAGGTGTATACTTTTAGAATTGATTAATTTTATCGTGTATTCTCACAGGTATAGTACAGGTTATGTAGAATGCTAGAGGTAAGGTTAATTTAAAGGCTTAATATAAGGCTATACGATAATTTCGCGTTATCAACGTGAACATAGTATCTATACAGTATACACCAGGTAAAGCTTTGATGGATTACCTAAAGGTACACATATACAATACATTACATATACTCGCATATGTACAAATACCTTCAAGCGTCGACGTGACAGTTTTAAATTAAGCATTTAATTCCTATTGACGTTCGAAACGATGCATAAAAATTTAGGACCGCCGCCGCCGAACACGAATAGATACAGCAACTACTACATGTGTAACATCAACAGCTGCTACGACTCGAGTGGCTGACGGTACCTTTGCATGTGATTATTCAATTAAAAACTAGTTCGATAAGTTAATTAGGTATACATAGTGGAAAGCATGAAGTGAGGTGTTATTGATTTGTATTTCAATTTTATGTTTTTATTTTTATTTTTTTCGGCAAAATGTAGAAAGAAAAGAATTCAAGATATTTTGTGCGAAGATAACGAGGTTAGCGGTGCTATGAACTGGTTTAATATCGATTAACGTTGGTAAATTTTTAAATTATTCAAAATAAAAATAACCTATACAATTACCCGCAAGAATTAATTTTCTCAGAGGTTTCGCGAAGATGGTGGTCAAATACCGTCATGTTTGGGCCCTACTTTCAGAAAATTATCATCGCCTGTAGGCTTTGCAGCTGCGCTTATTGGAAATGCTCGTAATGAATTTTGACTCTGGAGGCACGCATGGAAGAGTTAACAAAAGTTTATCATCCAGCGAGGTAGAATGGAAAAAATCAACACTATTCGGTTAATTTTTCTATATGTTTGAGTTGAAATGCCCACGTACAAAATTTAAGCAATGTAGGTTTCGTAGAAGAGGTCCTATGACTTTTCAAAAGAGCCACTAGGAAATTTTACGAGCGTTTAGAACATTCAAAATTACTCCTAACGCCAAAATTTCTACGCCTAAGCTTCATGGAGGAGGGAGAGGGGAGTTTCATTTCGAAAAATTGACAAATAAGTCTACTAAATTAACAAAAAAACGAAATAACTCAAATTCATACCGCATTTAGTGGTTAATTTTTTCAAAACGTACTATACCCGATACGGGCCACCTAGAAGGGGGGGGGGTAGTCGCCGCTCAGATCAGCTTGTAACACCTTGGCAGTGAATTTTTAGCTATTTGAAAATGTGTTTTAAAAAAATATAAAACGTGAAATAATTCGGTTTCATATCGCTTTTAAGAGCTAATTTTTTCAGCACGTACTATTCTGGAAATGGACTATCTGGTGGTGGAGTAGTGAGCGAGATCCGTGTGTAATACCTCAAGGAATGAATTTTTAGCCATGTGAAATGCAACTAAAATACAGAAGAAGGATCTAGGCGACTGCCTATTTGTAGGTGGCCCACATCGAGGATAGTACTTGGAGAAAAAATTAACTCCTAAAGAGGGTAAAAATTTGAGTTATTTCGTTTTTTGTCAATTTAGCAGTATTAATTGTCAATTTTTCGATATTCTAGCCCCCCCCCCCCCTATAACTCCTCACTCACTATAAATTTTAGGGGTGGAAATTTTGGCTGTATGAGTAATTTTAAATGCTCTATACACCTGTACAAATTTTTCATTTAACGTTTAACTTTCGACGAAGCTCCCTTGTAAGGTTATTTCCAAAAAAAAAAACAGTTTTTCACTAAATTTAAAAAATGATTTTTTTTACATTGACACCCTCCTCCCTTCTCGAAAGACGTGATTTGTAGTGATGAATCTCGCTGAATACACTATTTTTCGATCAAAAACTCGCTAAAGGTGCTGAATTTTGGCTGAAAATTAGGAAACCTAATTTTTTCGTTAATGTAGAAAATCAAATTTCTCCATTTCACGCGAAAATAGCGCGTCCTAAAAACAATTACTTCGGAGTAAAATTGAAAAAAATGAAAATTCCAGTCGATAAGGCATCACCAAATTTTTTCTAGGCTCAGAAATTTACGATACAAACAATATTTTTGTATTTTAAAAATGATAAGAATTTTGCAATTAATTATTTTTTTAAAATCATTTTTCTAGTCAATTAGAAAATATAAAAATCTCGATTCTATGAGAACCATTGCCTGTAAAAAAAAATTTGATGACACATCTTCAACTGGAAATTTCATTCTCTATAACTTTTTTGTTACGTAAATTTCTCCTGCGACGCATTGTTTTCGAGTAAAATGAAGAAATGTGATTCTCAAAATTTAGAAAAATAAACATGATTTCACAACTCCCAACCGAAATTTGGCCACGGTAGCGGGTGTCTGATCGAAAAATGAACTATTCAACGAGATTCAGCATCTGAAAAATCATCTTTCTGCGGTGAGGAAGGAGACCAGGGGGGAGGGGGGTGGAGTGATGATGTTTCATTAAGTATCGTTTTTCGACTTCTATAAACGAAAAACTGCGATTTCTTTTTAAAAATAATGCTACTTTCGAAAATCATGGAGTCGTTCCCAAGAAAGCAAAATTTTTTTAGGCCACAAGTGCTTATAAATAATCTTTAAAGGACCCGTAAAAGATGAAATTATAAGAACGATCGCAGATCAGAACGCAGATAAGTTTGAAATTTTGTAAGGAAATTTGCAGAGAACAGAGATTTTCAAACAGATATCAATCCAATGAAATAAAAATAAAGTTGAATTTTCCATATTTTTAACCTTGAAAGGTAAACTGAACCTGCATATTTTCGAGGGCCCAATCCATCCCATTCTTTTCTGCACATTTTTCTTGAATTAAAATTCCACCCCTCCCCAAAATACTCTTTAACTTCATAAAAGTAAATCTTAAGAGTTTGTTTCGACGAAACCTAAGGTTTGCGATCGTGCATATAATTCTGTGAAGGAATTTTATAAACTTTCTGCGTATTTATATCTACTTTTACACGAAATAATTAAAATCAAAGTATACCTAAATTTCTCAAACGTTAAAATTTCTTCGAAGTCGAATTTCAAAATAATTCGAAAACAGTTCGAGACAAATTTTGTGCGCGTATTGCAAATACTTAGAATTTACTACATTTTGCCATGTAACATACTTCTAAGTTTTAATACATTTAATGGAGATGGAAATAAAATGACTGGCATAGATTTAACGATATTGCACTCGTAAACGTTTTTTCCTTTTTTTTTTTTTTTTTTTTTTTACAGTTTAGATTTAAAAGTTTTTTTCTTTTTTTTTTTTTTTTTTTTTTTACAGTTTAGATTTATTCGAAGTATAAAGAAGAGATATTGTACGTACTTGAAAATCTCAATGAGTAATTTCACTTCAAACGGAGATTTTTTTGTTGCTATATAAACAAGGGTTTTATTTGTTTTCGGATTCCAAGCGTGTAATTCTTTCTTCTAGCAATTTTACAAAATAACATAAGTTATATCTATCTAGTACGTAGTATACGTACTAACTTTATATAAGCAAATGGTTTCTAAAATTGTACTACAAATAAACAGACCCTCAGCACAACTTATGTGCTCGTATTAGAACGAAAGTATACAAAACCATAATTTGGCAGGATTGATGAATTTTCGAAAAGTAATCAAGTAACATATCATTCAACAGTTCATCGATCATCAGCCAGATTTTTATCGAAACAACAACAACAAAAAACTCGCGTCGTTAACACAAAATTTCATTGCACTATACGTAATAAAAAAATTCATAAGTTGGTTAATTTAATATACTGCGGAAGAGGGAAGGAGATGTCAACGGTTAGGTGATCATTAATCACCAAAGAATCTTCATAAATAAATCATCAACACTAAAGAGCCACTGTTTACTTTGGTTTCATTATTATTGAATGGAATGATACACTTTGAAAGGGTATGAGTTGGCGTGTTTCAATTTTAGGTTTTTTTCAAAAGTTGGAGAGGGGCAGTGAGAAAAGTTGTGAAATGACGTCAAATTAACGTGGTAAAAATTTGGCGTCTCTAACTTGACCCTTACTCCACCCTCTTTTGATTTAAAATTTCAAAATTTACATGGAATTGATTTTTTTTGGTGCTAACGTGTCATAGTAGACCACATGACACCAAAAAAGAATTTTTTGAAATTTTTTTTGCTTTTCAGAAGTTTTAAAATTTTGTTTAAAAATGGAAAAAAACAATTATTTAAAATTTTTCAAGGTAATGAAGTAAACATTCGAAATATTCGATTTTTTTAATTTTTTAAAATCGTTTAAAAACCCCCTGAAAAGCAAAAAAAATTTCGAAGTGTTTTTTAGTCTCACGTGGTGTGCTATGACACGTTAGTACCAAATAAAATTGAAAAAAGCGAAACAATTTTTTTTTATTTTTCATGTAAATTTTGAAATTTTAAATTAAAAGGGAACTTTGAGACCTTAAATTTTTACCACTTTCATTTGACGTCATTTCACAACTTTTTTTCACTGCTCCCTCCAATTTAAAAAAAAAATTGAAACACTATTAAAAAAATAACGCATTTGTGGGGAGAATAAGGAGACAAAAAAAAATATTTTTTCACTGACTGGCTGTAAATACCCCAAAAAAATGCCTCAATTTGTTAAAATGGTCTTCTTTTGAGCGCAAAAAATTGTTAGCTGTTCCCTCGAAAAATTTAATTATTTACAAATAACTCCAGAGGACCGAGAAAATGCGATAGTTCGATTTGGGATGGCTACATAAGGAGCGGAGAGGAGGGTTGATAAAATTAATTTTTGCAGGAAAACATCCACAAAATTTCAATTTTTCAATTTATTCTTTATTTTTTGAATGTATAACTGAATAAGGTACAAAAATACATTTCTCTTCTGCCCGACTGGAAATTTCACAATCACTTTGATATGAAGAAAATATTTTTTTTTATTGTTAGAAAAATGAAAAATCGTCGATTTTTAAGATGAAAAATTGACAAATTTCAACATTTTATATTGTTTTTCTACATGGAACTAACCTTCACGGTTTCTACTCTGATCATTGATTGAGGGAGGTGGGGCGTACTGTTGCTCCATTAAAAAATTTCTAATAGGGACCTAATGTTTTTAATATTTTTTACCTACATTTGCTCGAACTTATATTATCATAGTTGGTGAACTATTTCATCCTCGCTTTTGACTTTTTTACCCCACTTTCTCCCTTGTATTCCATGCCTTATGCGGTGAATGAGAGGAAGGTATCAACAAAATCCGTTTTGGGGGTCTTGGAATGCCAATAAGGCCATTTTTGTTCCTGTCAGATATTTATTTTCATCGTTTTACCTCCCCTCTCCTCCCTAAAATTAAAATCATTTGCTTAGCTCGGTTTCGACCAAAATCGATAACATTTGGTAAACAGGCCTAGATTGGCGGACGATTTGATATTCTGGAGTAGGGTTCATCTCGAGTGAAAATTCAGTTATACCCAAATTTGGGGAAGGGTGTGCTAAGGGGCTGAAATCGCAAAAATTGTTCCTTTTCAAGCCAACCGATAGAAAATCCAAAGTTGTACAACACATCCAAAAATTTGCTCCCCGGGTCAATTAGTAGGGGAGATCCCATTCACCATTTTTAATCGAATTAGAAAAATACCGAAAAAAAAGGTTTTTTTGACATGGATATATCTGGGGGGGGGGTCATATTGTGAAAACGTGACGTTTTTGAATTTTGATTTGAAGGTTTTGATTAAAAAGTCGTGATGAAAGATGATTTTGAATGATTTTTGCATTTCATGTTAGAATGTTTTTTTAAAAAATTTTTCAATAAAAAAAAATATTAAAAAAATTGATAACTTTAATAAAAATTAAAAAATTAAAAAATAACAAAAATTAAATGTTTAGTCAAAAAAATTAAATAATAAAAAGAAGTCGAAGAATGAAAAAATTTTTAATTTAAAAAAAATGAAGACATATTTTACGTTAAAATATTGACACGAATGTCTAAAAACACTTTAAAAAATTTTAAAAAATTGAAAATATTTGAAAAATTAAAAAAAATTGATGACGTTTGCTCTTTATGTTAAAATGATGACATGGGTGTCTAATCGAAGATACTGCAAAAAAAAAAAAATTAAATAAAAAAATAAAAAAATTAAAAATTAAAAATAAAAAAAAAATTATGTTAAAATATTAACCTGGATATGTTACACATGCATAATCTAGAATTTTTTCCCGTTTTATTTTTATTTTTTTTTTTTTTCAATTTCGAGCAATTTGAATGCAATTATAAGCAATTTTGCATGTTGTTTCCATCGTTTCATAAAATTGGTTGAAAATTAAAAACCTTTACATATATTTGTGTCTGAAAATTTGGATCTAGTACCGAGTTTTATTCGGAATAAATGCATCTTTAGGTAGGTAGAAAGGTTAACATTGCGAAGCGGAAATAAACCTGAAAACTTTTTTTAAGCGTACTTTTAATTTCCAATAAAAAAATTCACCAGCAAACTCTTTCAATTCATTGGGAAAAAAAAAAACTTACAACTTTTATACACCTAAATCAAACTATAATCCAAAGATTACCAAAACTCTGCATTCATAAATCATGAAATTCCGCCTACACACCCATTCCTTTGTATTCCTATATAAATTCAATTAAGCACGGAAAAAAAAATCGCCACTACCCTAACTCTAAAAGCAACTTCTATTGTAAAGCAAAAGTGTGCACCTTCTCCATAGCACATAACTCCAGCTTAACAGCGAGTATCTACTCAGCTATTGATTTTTGGCTCACTCTGGAAAAGCACGCTCTTTCTCTCTCGCAACAATCCCATCAACTTTCACCATTTAAACACGCAACCCGCCGACGACGAAAACAATTCACCCTAAAAGCGCATCAGCAGTGTCGAAAATCACACCGTCGGACATCCGATACGAGTAAGAGTGCAAAATTACACAATACACGTAGCCTATAACACATTGTACCATAAAAAAAACTACACACACACATAGGAAGGGGTTGGTTAATACGAAGGTGAGTGTGGGTGAGAGAGAGAGAGAGAGAGAGACAGAGCGAGAGAGAAAAAAAAGCAAGAAAAAACAAACTATTTTGAGTACACATACGTACGTATACCATCAGCACACACACACACACACTTACAGTAAGCCTACATTGAAACGTAAACTTAGCACAGAAGACCGAACATTCTGTATAAAAGTAACGTATACGAGGCGATATCGTCTAAAAACAATGATTAAAACTATAAAACGAAATAAAGGATAAAACTCTTAACTACTTCTTCTGGCTGTGTATCGTATGCGTTTTTCTTTTTTCCTTGCCAAAAAATAGGTAAATCCACGTGTATACGAAAAAGATAGAAAAAGACGCCGCGAAACGTAGCACCTCGCCTCTTTATTTGGACGAAATTTAACCATCGTCGGTCGTAGGTAGGTAAGGGAACCTACTACCTACCTACTATCCATCTATACGGCGTATAGCCTATTCGCTTATATACATAGGCAGGTAGCTAGCATAGCCAGCGTATTCAAACTGTTAATGCTACGGCAGCGAAAAGTACTTTTAGAAATTGCAACGTATAAAGCGTATATAGGCATAGGCGCCTGCCTCCTTCGTACATACTACACACAGATACAGTACAAGTTACGTTACGTTACGTTACGTTTTTCGCCGCTTTTCTTCTTTTTTTTTTCCTTGACTTTATCTTCTTACCGCGAAGGGTTGAAGACCCTTTGCGTTTATACCTTGCACATGGGGATATCGTACAACAGGGGTTAGAAAAGTTACAGGCGTACGTATAGACTACCACCGCTACACCTCGGTATACAACAAAACACGCGAAAAACAACGACCAAAACAATCTGTACTCTTTCACAGGTAGCTTTTATTATCACAACTTTTCGAGATAAGACGTATGTATTTTGTCCATCAGAGGGAAAAAAGTTTACACCGAGAAATATCTATCGTCTGTCGCGGATGGTGAATTTCTACGGGGGAAAAAAACAGCAGATTTCTCCAAAAATTCGAGTCTTTAAATTTCAAAAAATGCTAATTCGACGACAAGGCTACCTTACCTAACGAAAAATGAAGAGAGAGAGAGAAAAACAAAAACGAAAATGGAAATTCGATAAAAATTAAGTTGCCGCCAGACGGAAAAACAATTCCCCGCAATGCCCACGAGATACGAATACACCAGCCAGTTGCAACTTTGTTTATAATTTTGGGCTAAGAAAACGACGACAGAGACGACGTCGCGTCGTAAAATAAATAAAGAACGCATCGGCCGCCCGTTATACGTAGTATTTTTCAAACCCCTTGCACCGATGAGACCAAAAGAAATTCGTTCGCGTTTCCAAGGTAACGTTATTTTCTACCAGGGATAATCCGACACCACGTTTAAAATTCTACACGTCAGGGACATACTTCGAATGAATTCCAAAATGTATCCAAATTTGATTTTTGTTAAAGAAATACGTACGTACGTGTAAGAAGAAGAATAAAAACAAATGAAAAAAAAATGTAGAGGAGAGAAGCGCAGATTTATGTAGTACAAAGATCACAGTTAGGGCTCATGACGAGAGGCGAGGGTAAGGTCAGACTCGTGTATAGTACGCGTATATACACAAACAGCAAACACACACACACACACATACGAGAATCTTTTTGACCGTTAAAAGGTTACGAATGCTACCGAGCGAGACGAAATTTTCGTCTAAATTATCACCCATATACATCGTACTGTAGTTTTGCCTCACTCTCTCTCTGTCTCTCTCTAGTGGAACACAAAGTCTCTCTGTGCGCGGCTCAGACTGCACAGACCGCATATGTCTGACGAGCGAAAAAATTACACCTAGACAAACGAGAAAATGATTTAATGCGAATAAATTTTAATCTCATATACATTTAAGCATGACTTATTTAGCGTAGGCTTATTACACGTATAACCAATTACAGTAAAGTATGCAATTCGCAATGTCCATGCTTCTGAACAAGTTGAGTCTAGGCTAAAATGCATAAATCATCCGAACCATATGGTACTCTCTCTCTGTTTGGCTATTCAATAATAACTGTGTTAAATGATTGTATTAACCTTTCTACGAGTACAGATTCTGTACCTAGATCGCGAAACCCTCCCGACGATTGTAAAATCTACGTAGACGTACGTAGCATACAGGCACGAAAATTTCGTCTTACTACACAACTGCAAGAGCTAAACAGATGAAATACCAAATACATGGTGTTATTGAAAAAATGTAAAATTAATAAACAGATACTCAAATATGCCTAGCTAGATTTCTTTTCTTTTTTTTTTTTTTTGAATCTTTAAATAAGCCCCCTGAAAGTACGTACCTCTACCTACAGAATATTCAAAATCCAGGTTTGAAAAGCGAAGAAAATCTTTTTCCAAGGCTCTAGATTGGGTGTATTAATTTTGAAAATTTTTTGAAAATTTTCAAATTTTTTTTCATAGCCCAACGAAAATTTATTCATTTTGAAACTATTCTATGTAGTTTGGTTCTTATGGTTTGAAAACCTAGCGATGAAAATTTTGATCTCCTATTCCTCTGCTATTCATTATTGATATAGGATAAAACGTTATTTTTTTATCCTTTTGAGAATTTTTATTTTCGCGAATTTTCAACCAACATGTGGTATTGATGGGTGGTTTGAGAAAAAAATTTCGATAATTTTTTCTAACCGAAACGCGTGTTTGAAAAATCAAATCGAGTTTTCTACAAAAAAAGGTTTCGAGGAGACAATATAGAAGTTCTTATGTATAAGATGATACTTTTTTCAGAATTTTAAAAATAGGCAGACATCTTGGAAAACCATTTTTTTTCATGTTTTTCGCTCATAAAATAGTCGTACTTGGTGGAAAATTTTTTTACTCGTAATATATCCCAAAATACATGTTTACACACCACTCACTTGATTTTCATTTTATTATTATTTTTTTTTTTTGGTAATTTTTGAATTTTTAATCAACGCGTTTCACATTTTTTGCGTACTATTTTTTGGCTCTGATTTTATAAAAATGAATTAAATGGTATGCCCGGGTGAAGCAAGAGCACAGAATAGTGAAAAAATTGACATTTTTAACGATCAAAAAGAGCATTTTTAGGAGTTTTACGAAAAAAAAAATTGGCAAAAATTAAAACATTTTCAAGGGTTTTAGTTTTTAAAGGGAGAGGGGGAGCTTCAGAATCGCAACACTCCTCTCCTGCATCTACGCTTTTGCCTTCATAAACACCATTAACGCGATGAAACTCATCGAAAAAATTGACAGAAATTTGTAAAAAATGCAGAAAATTGATCAACAATTCCGAAAAAATGCTGGAAAAAATGAGAAAATTGACCTATAATTTGAAAAAAAATTGTTGAAAATCATCGAAAATTGAGTAAAAAGTTGACAAAAGTAGATAAAAATGTATAAAATTGATCAAACATGAACTAAATAATATTGAAAAATAGGTGAAAATTGATCCAAAATCGTTAAAAAACATTGAAAATTTGATAAAAATTCGACAAAAATTGGTAAAAAATTACGACAAAGTCCTGAAAAAATGTGAAAATTGACTTAAAGTATGATAAAAAGTCTTTAAAAATCAAAAATTGGATGAAAATTTGAAAAAAAATGCGTTAAAAACGTCGAAAATTGATCAAAAATCACGAAATTTGATGAAAAAACTGTAAAAATTGGCCTACATTCCAAAAAAAAAATTCTGAAAATTAGTTAAAAGTAGTCCTAAAATTTGAAAAAAAATCGTCAAAAATCATTGAAAACTAGTTTAAAAAATTAGCAATAAATACATAAAAAATCCAAAAAATTGATCATCCCAAATGATGTTAAGAAATGAGTACAAAATTGACTTGAAATTGTCAAAAATTAATGGAAAGATGAGTAAAAAATTGATAAGAATGAGTAAAAAGGGCAGAAATTTGATCAAAAATCACGTAAGATCGGCGAAAAAAAAAGTAAAAATTGATAAAAATTGACGAAAATACGTAAAAAATACAGAAAATTGATGAAAAATGACAAATAAAAGTGGAAATTGACCTGAAATATTAAAAAAATCATTAAAAATTGAGTAAAAATTTTGTAAAGATGGGTAAAAAAAGTTCGAGGTTTTTGTGGCTTTTGATAAATTTTAGATGTTTGTCAACAATTTTTGTCATATTTTAGGCCAATTTTCAGCATTTTTATGAATTACTGTCCATGTTTTGCATTATTTTCAATAATTTTTAACGTTTCTTTTCATAGGTATTATTGGTCAGTTTTCACTCGTTTTTCAACATTTTTTCGTGATTTTCAATCAATTTTCTATCACTTTAATCTGTTTTTTCGCATTTGAAGTGAATTTTCATCCTTTTAGCAAAATTTTTTCGCGACTTTTAATCAATTTTTGATTCTTTTTACGAATTTCCTTCAGTTTTTTTTCTCAATTTTCAATGATTTTTAACGATATTTTTCATCACTTTGTTGAACTTTCACCTATTTTTCAACATTTTTTCAACATTTTGATAAATTTTCTACACTATTTACGCATAGAAAACTTTTTGCGCATTTTTTTTTCATTTTTACAGATTTTTTTCAAACTTTTGGTCAATTTTTGCTTATTTTGTAACATTTTTTCGTCATTTTTTATAAATTTTTGATCAATTTTGATGATTTTTTTCATATTTTCATTCTATTTTCACATATTTTTCCACATTATTTCGTGATTTTTTTTATCAATGCTTTGCGTGATTTACTCATTTTTATAAAACTTTTACCTAATTTTTATTAATTTTCGAAGATTTTATTAATATTTTTGAACAATTTTCAACAAGTTTTCGTGATTAACCGACATTTTCTAAGAATTGCTGAATGATCATTTTGAGTTATTATACGTGTATTGCGTTTTTTGAGTAATCAGGAAAATTTTTTTTCGACGTCTTAAAGATTTTTGAAAACTATCCGCACTTTTGGTCGAAAATTTTAATCATTAAAATTTTTATGCTTTCTGAAATTATTAAACTGCTTCACTCACTCTTGGATATTTTCAAGGCCAACTCCACCTATATTCCTTTAATGTTACCCATTATAACAGTGATTTAAGCACGAGTAACAAATTTTGTTAATATTTTCTCAAACCACTTCAGTCGTACATGGATAAGCATCGTAGTAGGCATCTCGAATAGACCCGAGGAAAATCGAGCTAAAAATAGTTCATAAGGTAGAGAAAATTGAAATCCTCAGCGCCGGAAACTCGGCGACTTTCAAGTATAAGTGTTCCGTTATATAATTCCGTTTCACGTATTTCGTGCTGATATTCCGGCGCGTTTGTTCCGGCCAAAAATAACAATATCGTCACAAGCGAGCTTTTTTATAGACGTGAAAACTGTGCACAGGGCTATGGCCATAACCGCACCCGCTAACATTTATATCGTCGAGCTTTCGCCCAACTTATATACCTTTCATCTACATTCATAAATCACCTCAACTACCAAACAACCTTGGCCATTATTTCGGTGGTCTTTGAATTCATTTATACTAACCTTATATAGGTAGCTAGAGCTACCGGCTGTATAGGTGCAGACATCCTCTAAACTATACGTTGTTAAGAGAGACGAATCACGGAAGCACAAATTTTCTATATCCGAATAACCAAGTAAAATAAACTGAGCTCTATATAGCGCGCAGCAACGTTTATATGTACTCGTATTAAGAAACGTTACGCCATCTCCAGTCGCATCCCTTTCTAGAGACAATAAAAAGCTATCCGCACAGCAGCTAACTCCCTATCATCAGTCATTTTGAAACTTCATCTACAGTCGAAGAAGCGATAAATTTAATTTCGTTTTTAGATATTTACAAAAAGCGGCGATCGTATACAGTTTGCCATATCCGAGCTCATAATCGGTGTCAAATTTCCATTAAGATAAACAATTCAGGTGTTTGCAGTACAAATGGATCGTTTGCCGGTGTTTACAGAATATAGACCTACAGTCCAGTCGACAGTATAGGACGGTGATTTTTTTTTATGTGTCAAGCTCAAATATCTAATATTGAATTAAAGAGGTCGTTGAGTCGAAAATAGGTATTTTTTTTCTTTCTTCAAATTAGGAAGAGGAACTAAATCTGATTTAAGGTTACCTATTAGAAATTCACACGTGTCTAAATTACATTCAAAAATCGCAGGTGCATTTTTAGTAGGATGACCCCTGAAGAAAAGGGGTAGCAGTACAGCAGAATTCGTAGAAAGCCTTGGAATAAAAATCATCTTATGATGGTCATAGAAGTAAGTGATAAAGTAACAAAGAATCAGTTTTTAACAAATAATTTGTAGCTCTTTTTGAACTTTCCAATCTTCATATTTTTGATGAAAATACTAATAAGATGCTGGTCGATTATCAGCATATTCAAGAATAATTACGAAGTTATCAACACTGTTAATAAAAAAAATCTAGCAATGTTTATGATGAAACATCGTTTGACAAGTATTTGACGTTATAGTAATTGAAGTTTAAGTCACTAAAAATTATGTACAAATTAATAATTAGCTGCTTTCAAAATACACCCTGACACATTACTGAACACTTCTCTGAAAAGTCACAAGCTTATTACTGACATGTTATGAAAAAAGTATTGAAAATATAGTAAAAATTTAAACTAATTCCATGCTGCTTTCAATATTCTGACAAACTATCAAACATTTTCCAGGAAAATTACTGACATGTTATGGGAAAAGCACTGAAAATTTAGTAATAAGTCCTAAACTCAATGCTGCTTTCAACATCCAAACAGATTACTAAACATTTTTCTGGAAAGTCGTCGAATTATCACTGACAAGTTATGGAAAAAGTACTGATGATTTAGTAATAAGTCAAAATCATTTAATGTTGTTTTCAACATTCAGACAGATCAGTCAACAATTTCCTGAAAAGTTACAAACTTATTACTGACAATTTAGTGAAAAATTCCAATTACTCAATGTTACTTTCAACACCAAACAGATTACCAAACATTTCTCAGAAAAGCCATCGAGTTACTACCAACAAGTTATCGGAAAAGTACTGATAATTTAGTAATAAGTCAAAGTTACTCAATGCTATTTTCAACATTCGGGCAAATTACTAAACCTTTTTCAGAAAAGTTATCCAGTTATCACCAACAAGTTATAAAAAAAGCACTGATAATCTAGTAATCAATCAAAATTACTCAATGCTGCTTTCAACATCCACACAGATTACTAAACATTTTTCAGAAAAGTCATCAAGTTATTAATTGCAGGTTATGGAAAAGGTACTGACAACATAGTGATAAGTCAAAATTACTTAATGCTGCTTTCAACATTCTGACAGATTACTAAAAAAAACCTTTCTGAAAATCACTGACATTGCTGACATGTTATGGAAAAAGTTGCAACAATTTAGCAATAATCCTCAATTACTCCACGCTGCTTTCAACATGCAGATATATTAATAAACATTTTTCAGAAAAGCCATCGAGTCATTATTGACAAGTTATGAAAAAAAGTGCTGACAATTCGGTAATAAGTCATAATTATTTCACGTTGCTTTCTACATCCTGACAGATTACTAGGAAAACTTTCTGAGAAGTTACTGACTTATTACTGACATTTTATGGAAAAAGCACCGTCAACTACTTTATGCTGCTTTCAACATCCAGACAGATTACTAAACATTTTTCAGAAAAGCCATTAAGTTATTACTGACAAGTTACAGAAAAAGCACTAAAAATCTAGTGATAAGTCAAAATTACTCAATCCTGCTTTCAACATCTTGACAGATTACTAAAAAACTTTCTAAAAAGTTATTGACTTATCACTGGCATATTATGGTAATGGGACTGATTACTTAGTATTAAGTCTCAAGTACTCAATGCTGCTTTCAACATTCAGACAAATTACTTAACATTGTTTGGAAGAACATGGAGTTATTGTTAACAAGTTACGAAAAAAGTACTGACAATTCGATAAGAAGTCAAAATTATTCGATGCTCAGTCTGCATATTATGGAGAGGTTTATTGCAACAAGCCTTCGAGTAGCTAATTTACCAATAAGAAGTAATCAAGTGTTAGGAGTCACTGAAAACTGCTCAACTTTGTGACATGTTACTAATAATGACATTAACCGTTTTATTCTTAGCCATCCTATATAAATACATTGGGTTGAATTGACAAATACGAGACTCCTCTTTAAAATCTTTTCATCTGATAAAAAAATCATAACGTTCACTAACATGTCATTAGAAATATTTAAGTAATCTTAAAAACTACAAGGTAATCAAACCATTTTGGATTGTTGATTTATCGTCATTTCAAAAGTTAATAAGATTTTTTCAAAATTACACTACCACAAGTTATTAATGAATCACTGAAAAGTCACTAGTCAGTTTAGTTGACAACTAGTAGAAAAATAACCAATAATCAGCCATTTCATGATAAATTACTGATAGATTTTTGACATCACAGTCACTGTAGTCTTTTTTCACTTAAATAAACATCAGTCTAGCACATTACTAATAAATAAGAAATTTGTTATTAATGAATTGCTTTCAACTTCCTGACAAATGACTCTAGATTTTTTGAAAAGTTGCCGAGTTATTACTGGAATATTATTTAAAAAAAAAAATGGACTGACATAACAAGTTGGTAATAAGTCAAAATTATTTAAAGATTATGAATCATAAACACTAATAGACAGCCGGACAGGTTACTGCAGCATGTTTTCAAGTAGATATGGACACATACATATCAACCAGTTTCAAACTAGTTTTTATGCAGAAAATTGGTTTAAAAAATGAGCTTTATGACATATTACTAAAAATTTCATCCGCAATTTTGGGTATCGTATTATTATTCTACTACCCTTCACGTGTAGTTATTCAACAGACACCAGACTTTTCTTTAGAATCTTTCCTAATGTCAAATTGAAAATTTAATGAACCCAGTGTCGGTAATAAGTCCATAAGGCAGTCAAATCTTTAGCGATCGTTGATTCATTGTCACTTCAATAACTAATAAGTAAGCTTAAAGATATTATCTGGATGATACAAAAATATGTAAATAACAAGTTTGCAAATGATAAAGCAACGAAAATATAGTTCATTTGGCAGTAACCGATCAACTTGCCATCGAATAACGTAAAATTAGGTACTTATAACACTGTACATTTCGCAGCCACAGTTTAATCAAGATAGATAGTAGGTAGCCTAGGTAGCCTAGATACTGTACAAGCTACCCTCGATGCCCTCGAGCATTCTCTCATTATTCCAACAATACAAATAAATCAGCCAAGACTCACCTGCAACTTGTAACGTGGCTTTTCGACTGGTAACCGAGCCTGCTTGATTCTTCGCCACACACCAGTACACTCCGTCATCTTGTTCCTTTTTATTATGTATTACTTCTAGAAAAAACAACGATCCAGTCGACAATAGTACTTTTTTAGAATTCTGATCTCCTGGAGAAGTGATCACAGGCTCTCCATCCTTAAACCATTGTATAACTGGTTCAGGTTTGCCTTCGGCTTTGCAATTCAACGTTACTGGTTCTTTACGTGGTACAATCATGTCGGTAGGATGCTCGATAATCCTCGGCGATCTGAATTGCCCTATAGAAAATAAATAATTTTCACATTACAAACACGCCGATATATTATTTTTACAACTACGTATCGGCGACTAATTACTTTTCATCGAATGGAAACCGATGCTGTAAGTAAGGCTGAGGCCGACAGGCAGGCAAAAAAGTTACCAAGTTTTTAAAAAGTAATTTCAAATAACCATTACGAACAACAGTTCGACATTTTACACGCAGACATATGCCATATCACGTACGACCGCAATGTGGACATCAACGAATTTTGGAAAAATGCTATATATATATGTGTGTGTGTTGGTGTGTAGGAAAAGTTATCCAAAAAGCAAAGCATAGCATACGTATAACGGGTAGGCTTTGGTATAGCGCAGCTTTGGCGATGTCTGTTACGCATGTTAAACACTTCCGGAGTTTAGGGTTCACTTTTTACAAACTCGTTGCGAAGCGACTTTATATAGTATATTTTTCAGCCGAGCGTGCCTTTTGTTATCTTCAAAGTTTCATTTTCACTAATGGCAGAGATTAGGGTATCATAATTCTCTTTTTCATTTCGCGCTACCAGTTGTCCTACCTTCTTTAATGAGCAATTTTGTCGACTAAAAGTTTCATTTTATATGTAACATTATGCGATTCTGCAGCCGCAAAAATTTCGCCAATTTTAAAACTAACCGAATAAATTTATTCAAACTCTTTGCCCCCTAACAACGTACGTAGTAGGTGAGGTACGAATAAACTTTACCCTCTTCGAAATACTACAACACGTTATGAATAAGCCTTAACTTTTCAATGCGCCAAACTTCATTTAAGATTATTAAATGTTGCGAAGCAGATTTCGATAAATCTTAAATGTTAAACGTCTGTGTTTTTTTTTCTTCACTTGGTCTCCCTCCAACTTCACTTTCCCTATCTCGTGTTATATATTTCTTCAACACAACAGCTCGTCGTCGTCGTCGTCGTCTTCTTCTTCTTCTTCATCATCTTCGCAGAGTTATGAATTTTTTTTTTTTATATTCTTTATCATTCCCGGATACCATATTTTTTATGCCTCGTTGAACTATTATTTAAACTTCGAAAACTTTTTTTCTTTTTTTTTTTCGCAGCCCTCATCTGTTCTGATTCTGGCCACTTTTTGTCGTACGCCCATATCGTGAACACACACCAACAAACAAACAAACAGAACTAACGATGATGGTAAATTGTCAGCGACGCGTCGCATAAATGAAAATATTATAAGTTATATACGAGTATCTCGAGCTCGACATCCATCGTCGTAAGTTTTACAGCTTTTATAATATTTTTTATTTGTGCGCCACGTAACGAACGAGCCACGATGATAGCATAGTGGCCACATCGAGATGATTTTGGGCAACGAACGCTATATCGAGTATTTTTGTTTCTAAAAATTTACTAATAGCAGTATAACATATTCGACCACCCATGAACACGAAAGAGCGTGATCGCGAATACTAATAAGAAGAAGTGTTTTATAGACGCATTATCTGACGCGATGGCGAACTTACGACCTAAGGAAATAAGGAGCTAATATAGGGAGCCATTATGGACTCGACTTTTGCAACCTTATAAGAAACCATAAAGCTAAGGGGAATACTGTATACGATAAATGGGTACCGAAGTGTTGCAATTTCGCTCCGCGTACAATATGCAACGTCTTATGTTTACGATATCTACTACCGTGTTTATATAAGGATGCTGGTAACTGCTTTCTTTCTCCTCTCTCCTTTTTTTTTTCTTTTTCATTTTTCAATTTAAATCAACGATAAATTCGAACAGTTATACGCAATGGTTAGCAAACTCCAAGCTTTTATTAAAAAGTTACACAGATATGCATATATACTTTTTATATCCCTTATCCTCCTTCGATACATAAACTGCATCCAGTATAATATAAGTATATTCTCGTTGGGGGGTAAAAAAAAAAAAAAACTTAATTCCTGTTCGAAGGTATGAGAAGTTTCCTGGTATAAAGAGCTTTTTGTGACACAACTCGTAGATAATTTTCTTCTCCTACAACTGCGAAGTAAATCTTTTAAAAGGATTCGGCTCCTTCGATGTGCTATATACATTTATGCGCAATCCACTACCTACCTACCTACCTACAATACATATCAACATTTTTACTTGAAGAAAAATAAAAAATAAGAAGACAAAATTGAATCACCAACAGTCGTTAATATCACCTCGAGATATTCTTTTCCGTCTCGACAACTTTGCTATACACCTAGTGCACTTTTTTTTTCCTCTTTATACTTAATGAAAAATGTTTTCCATCTCGAATCCAGAGAATCAGAACACGAGATGATTTAACTTGCAACTTCAATACGTATACGTATAGGGAAGTTTTCTTTTTTTTTTTTTTTCTTCACAAGTACAAGTACAGAAGACCCTTTATGCTTATATCTATTTAAATGAATAGGTACCTCTACCTACCTACCAACCTACGTTTCGTTCTTGAAAACTTAAAGAGCTCGTTTATCACCGATTTTAAGTAACTAACGGATCTAATACGTATAAACTCTAAAGACAAAACCAACGTTTAAATGAGGGTCGCCGACCTTGTTTGTAAATCGAATGCGTGATGATTGATCACATTACGAGTTACGATGCGATGGTATAATCATAATTTATAATCTTAGTGTACGGCAAAGGGTCAAAGTATCACCTTCTCAAATTAGAGAAACAGAAGTCTCTTATTACACCTGGCGTTTTTTCCTCCCCCTACGGAGATGAGCTGGCCGAAAAGAAGCTTTCAGTTGTTTTAAAATTGGCCAATCGATATTGTTTGCTTTTAATCCTTTACACGTGATTAAACATTGAATAAAAATGCTTCGGTTTGTTTTTTCAACTTTTCCTTTTACATTGTACGATTGGAAAAAAAATGTTGTATAAATTAGCTATCTTGTTCTGTTTGTTTTTCAACCCTAAACTGTACCGCAAATAAATTCGAAATTTATAAATATCGAAATTTTCAACTCAAGTGTAGACTTGCTTACGTAGTTAGATTGGAAAAAAACATCCTTTTCAACTCAAAAACTGCAAAACACCTAATAAATTTCTCAGACATATGGATCAATTGAGTATATCACTTGATTATAAACCTCGCTGCTTAACAAAAAAATAAATAAATAAATAAATAAATAAGAAAAAGGGACCAAAAACTACATTATTCAGTCTGTGAGGCGATGGAATAAGGATGAAAAGTCGAAACCAGCAAAAAGCATATCTAAGACCTACATACCAAATTTCAACTTCCTGGTTCAATTTGAAGGAGAATTATGCGTGGAACAAACTCAAAGTATATGAAGACCCGCCCAAAAAAACCACATTTTCACGAGGGGCGGGGGGGGGGGGGGGGGGGGGGTATGAAGGGATGTAATGTGTCTGAAAAGTCGAAACCCCCAAAGAGCACATTTATGGCTCCTACCAAGTCTACATATCAAATTTCTACTTCCTAGCTCAGTATGGAGGGGGAATAGGAGAGAAACAGCCTTTTTTTAGGGTCAAAAAGGGAAAAAGCTCTCATATCTCTCTTCCTAGTTGACCTAGAAAGCTGATTTTTGGATATGTTATACGACTTTGAATTATCCACCGACTGGTCTAAAAAAAGAACAATTTTTGCCATTTTCGTTTCTCAGCACCTCCTCTCCCAAATTTGAGCACAACTGAATTTTAACCCGAGGTCAACCCCACTCCAGAATATCTAACCTGCCACTAATCTAAGCCTATTTCCCAAATTTGATCGATTTTTGTCGGTATCGCGCTGAGCAAATGATTTTTAATTTCGGCAGAAAAAAATAAATAAATAAAATATCTGACATGGACAAAAATGGTCGTAATGGTCTTCTCTGGGCCCCAAAACGAATGTCGTTGATAGTACCCCTTCCTCATCCGTCGTAGGTCGATAAACCCTAATAGCCTAGTTTTCACTGAAAATAAGACATGGTAAATCAGGCTAATTATTCATTCTTAAAACAAAAATTTCCCAAAATTGATCTTAATAGGTAATTTTACAGTATTTTTGAAAAATTTGTATTTCACTTCGAAAATAAAATCTAAACACCAAAAAACAGGCTTTATACATTACGAAGATCTTATGAGAATAGAGATATTGTAGCTTCGATGCCAAAACAAAAGCATGCAATTTTATACGTAGGAAGCAACACTCAGCAAAAAGATAAAACACACTGAACAATGCGATAATTTAATCGCAGATTCTCAGCCAAAGTATTATTTGTTGAATGCACATAATGCGAATAAATTCTTTCATTTAAAGCAATGTACGGATACATTGGTTCCCAAATTGTTACCTTATTCGTAAAATTTTTAAACTCGAATTTAGCTTCTTCTTTTTTTAGACCATTAAATATATGAAAAAATTGGAAAAATTCAGGATGCACAATAACGCGACGCAAAATTTATTTTTTTCGGAAATCTGCAAATAGTAGGATCGCAATAGTTGTGGAATAATCTTAAAATGATGGGGTGAAAATTTCACCTATCCAAATAAATTTTTTCAATTGGCAAAGCTCACTCAAAGTTCGAAAAATTGTTAAAAAATTGAGAAAAAATTTTTTTTGAATGATTTTGTTTTCAAAAATAAAATTATCGTTCGTATTATAAACCCAAAATGATCATCGACGCACAATTTTCATCATTATGCTTCTTTCGTGAATTTTTAAAAAATGTCACCTTTTGCGTTTTTTACGAATTTTTTGAAAAACTATGAAGGAATTTTCTTTTTGAGGAATGTTTTTCTGAAATACATGTTAGGGCATCGATTTTAAATCATTAGGCGCAATATTTCAATTTAACATATTATCGCCGATTTTTCACGTTTATTGAAAACAAATTTGTTAACAATAGAAAAAAATTTCATCAAAGGTGACATGTTTCATCTGTTTGGAACTCCGCAAACCCATTTCACATTTTTTTTTCTTAGGCCATTTTTGGTGTATTTTTACACGCAAGGGTATCTATTGAGAACCCCTCAAAAAGGAATATGCGATGAAAACCGACGATGAAACGTATTCGACCCCATTTCATCAAGAACTTCTTGAAAAAAAAAAGTTTAATGAAGCGAAAAAATTCTTGAAAAACACGAAACCCCCCCCCTCCGCTTAAGCAAGTTCCTAAAAAATTATCTAAAGGAGATGAAATTGCCTTTTGCATAATTAAATTTTTTTTTCAATAAATTTTCAAGGTCGGGTTTCATCGTTTACACCATTTATGGAAATTTTCAATAGATATCCAAACTCAGAGGCGTTGCCAAGAAGAGAGGGGAGAGGACTTCAACTTCTGAAAATACCTTATTTCAAACAATAATTTCAACATATTGCATATTTGGGTACCACTTACGTATTTATGTAGGTAGGAAACATTCTACAGATGACTCACGGGATTACACCCCTCCCCCGCTCTCCCCTCCAAAATCCCAAATCTTCCTTTTTAGGTCCAAATAAGCCTCCGAAAAATTTTGGCGTGAAAAAATAATTTTAACTCGTGCTAGCTGAAAGTTGACCATTTGAAATTTTTTGCCCCTATCTCAATGGGAGTTGAAGGTATGGGTTCTCAAAGTGAGGAATGGTGGACCTCAGTCACAAAGCAGAAAAATTTCGATTTGAATTTTGGTATCTATATCTGATTCTACTTAATGTCAAAAACTCAAATTTTTACCGCATACACAATTTTATTTTCATTACGTGCTTTCAGCTTTGAAAAAAAAAAAAATATATATATATATATATTGAAACCCTTCACTGGATACCTCAAAATTTTTTTAAAACTTCAATCTCAACATTTAATAGTCGTGTTCTCTATAAATTGAATTTCAATTCCAATGGATTACTCAGTCTAGACCCGCGTGTAGGATGGTTCCAAGGGAGGGGTATTAGCGTTATCACCATTTCAATAGGCTAATTTAAAGCTGTAAACATATTTTCGATGCCAAAAAATGTTAAAATTCAATCTGTTCGACAAAAGTACACACACCAGAGTGAAGGGAGGAAGAAAATTTTGGAAAACAAAATTTTTAATCTTTTACTCGATAGTACTATTTTCTATAAAAATGCAAGTTTTTCGGCCATGGGGGGGGGAATCAACTTCCAAAACCTGCCCCTTGCGCACGGACCTGGCTTAGTCTATTTTTTATACTTTTCTAGGTTTTTCTCCCCAATCCACCCGCATATCTTTGAAATTTCATTCAAAGCTCATCTTAACTCTTATGCCTTCACATTGAAGGAATGATCTAGAATTTTACAAAAAACAAAGGTGACACAGGTTTCAACATTTCTTCACATGGTAAATACCGAGTAACTAAGAATTCGTGCAACCGAAAAAAACTCTTAGTAAAAAAAATAATAATACCTCGGGGGAACCTAGCTATGTCTTTTATACAACTGACATTTGAGCTAATAATCGAGAAGTCGAAACATTCCGAGATGATGATTTTTTTAATCGATATTTTACCTAAATTGAAAAAAAAATTACAAAATGGAGAATCAATGTTCCACTTACTATCGAGGAAACAAGTTTAAAAATAAATTTTCACCGTGTAATCCACCGAATAAATTAACCGTCGAAAAATTGTGGCCAGATTTCAAAAATTCTTCGCTGTTAAAGCTGCCCTACGACGATGAAGAAAAAAAGCAAGCGGGGGAGGGGGTCGACCATGATGTTGAAGAATCGGACATTTCAGCGCAGCGAGTAGCCCAAGAAACTGGCCATACTTGCGACACTGTTCGCGAAGAGCTCCAATTAGCTAGAATTGTCGGGTTGCACAACTTTTGGGTCACTCTGTACGCAGATATATTCTTCGTACACCTAACAGGAGTAAGTATATATTTTGGGAAAATCATCGGCATCATCGAGGATCGCTTCGAGCGCAAATTTCTAAAAATATTCATCACCTCGACGAAGCCTTTGACCTCTCCAAATTCCCATTTCAAACACGCCGATAACATATCGGTACCAGGGGAAGGAAGGAGAGGGGGGTACGGGGAGATTCACACCGCATATACCTTCCAACGTGTCTAATCATCAGTAAATAACGCGACAACGATAAAAGGCGAACATAACAACATCCGCAGAATCAAAACCACATTCCGCCAATTAATTTCATATTACTTTGGGCACAAAGTGTACAAAATGGAATAGCGACGCGGTGGCAATGCGAGCCGACCCGACGCGTGCCACGTGTTAATACTTCGTACGCTGCGTATCTAGCCCGTCTGCCCGTCGTATCTCGTCGCACCGGTCTCCTTTTTCTGCATGTAAAAGAACAACACAACGTATTTCGAAACACATGTAAAAAGGTGGCACCCTTTCGGGCCGGATAATTTATTCGAAACATGCGCCAATTTAATTACGTACAATTGAATTTATTTTGCGTTATAGTCAAATTTTACGACACAGATCGCCAGCCTGACTGGATTCGTGATACTCGCGTAACTACTAAGAAAACAATCAATATAATGTCGCGTCCGATTCGCTCGTCGTTCTCACGTCGCCATCGCCATCGCCATCGCCACTTCAATGCAATTACTCTATCGAGAAGCGTATTTCGTTAATTAAATCTATTATAACGTTTTTGAAATTAAACAATAAACGGCGGCGCTAGCGGATAATTTCATTATATGAATATGCTATATACATACGAGTATATAAGTAAAAGTATATAAATAGGATGAAATGTATAATGAAGCCATCTTCAAGCATACGTATGTTCAAATGAGCAACTCACACGATCAAAATTATCATAAACATGAAATACCTTTTACTCGGAATACTCGATTTAGGTTTAATAATGCTATAAACGCGGAGAATCTTTTTTTTTTTTTTTGTTTCTAAAAATTTTATTATCACCTCTGAAAAACACAAACACAAACTCCGCAGAGTAAAATAACGTCTTAATATAGTAAAAATAAAACCAACCAATTTATTAACCTTTCTTTACTTTAGGTACTTTTTGTACATGTACCAATGTAACGTATACGTACGTACGTACGTACGTGCGTGCTTGATTTTCGTAGAAAATTAGCCTCTCGCGCGTATATTTACGCATAAAAAGGCGGAAAAATTAAGACAACAAAGACGAGCATTCCCAGCGACAATTAACCATTCAGATGCCAACCGCCACGTCCAATTTTATTCTGCGCCCGAGAAAAATACTTAAGACGACGTAGTATATTGTGCTTAACGAGACAAACAACAGAGCTGGAAAGCTTTAAAAGAGTTAGATCATATCGTACAGATACAGATAAACCCATACACATACAACATATAAACGTTCGTGTCTTGTATGTATACGTAAATGTAGTATGCATAGGATGCATACTACATATACTCTGGATTCGTACACATCGTTAATAGGTTCTTTAATGAGAGACTTTTATACAATTGCTGCTTTCGTTTATTTATTTATTTTTCTTTTTCTTTCTTTTCTTCTTTTCGACCATTATTTACGATTTATTTACCTAAACGCCGAAAAACCTTGCCATAGATTTCTTCGCTGATGATTCGTTCTATCTTTATATACCTACGTACTGTACCACGTTTCCTTGTTACGCATTCATACGTAGATAAAGATTCGCCTTAAACAACGTTTACTTACGAGATATGTTTACGTGTTGTAGTACACAGCACGCACACCAATACACAGCTACATCACATACACTACTCGTCATAAGTAGTAGTACATAGTCGAATTACTGCATCCGCCCGCTCATAATGTAAAAAGTAATTTGTTAACTGATTCTTAATCTAGAATGTATTTAGGTAAAAATAAGCTAGGGTGCCATTTTTTCTGGCCCCTCTTCCTTTGAACAGCCATTCCTCCTCTCTTACAAATGCACGTATCTCTCATTCTGTTGGTTTTACAAAAAAAATTTTCAAGTAAAGGTTTTCTCTTGAAGGATTCTCTATATTTTAGGTTATTACAAAAATTGCATTTGGAGCAACCATTGTGCCCCAAATCTCAGAAATGTAACTATCCAAATGTTTGAAATCGAGTTATTCTTGTTTATTAAAGAAAAAAAAAGCGTCACAAATCAGCCTGATTTTCGTCACACGTTACAATCATGAGAATTAAAAAACTAATTCGTGTATAGGGTAAGAAGGATTCAATGACGCTAAAAAGTCAAAACCCCCAAAAGGCCAATTTTGGGTCTCTACTGGATGCACATTCCTAATTGGAAATTCCTAGCCGAATTTGGAGAGGAGTCATGCGAGGAACAAAACTCAAAAAAAATAAAAACCAACCAAAAAAATCCACATATTTGGGGCTATGATGGGATCTAATAAGGCTGAAAAGTCGAGACCTTCAAAAGGCACATTTCGGGTCCCTACTAAATGTACATACCAAATTTTAGATTCCCAGCTCTATTTGAAGAAGAGTTATGCGAGGAACAAACTCAAAAAAAATGAGAAAACCTGACCAAAACACCACATTTCCGGGGCTATGAGGGGATCCAATGAAGCTGAAAAGTCGGGACCACCCTCCAAAAGGCAAATCTAAGACCCTTATCGAATGTACATACCAACTTTTAACTTCCCAGCTCATTTTGGTGGGGAGATAAGGGAGGAACAGCCAGTTTTCAAAGTTAAAAAGGGAAAACCCCTCATATCTCTCCTCCTAATTGACCTAGGTGGGGAACAAGTTTTGTGTTTTTGGCCTCCCCTCAGCACCCCTCCCCTAAAATGAGGAAAAACTGAATTTTAACCCAAGGTCATCCCCACTCATATATATCTACTCCGCCGCCAAACTAAGCCGATTGACCAAATTGGATAGATTTTGGTTGGTATCGAGCAGAATAAATGTTTTTAATGTTCGAGGGGAGGGGGGGCGATAAATATCTCAAATGGCCAAAAATTGTCTTAATGGTCTTCTGGAACCCCAAAACAGATTTTGCTACCTCCCCGCCCCCACTTTCGTAGGTCGATAGACTATAATAGCCTGGTTTTCTTTGACATTATGACATAGAAAATCAGGCTAAAAAGTGTCGCTTTACAATACTTTTTCTATAATCAGCGGTAAGGGTGGGGAGATTCAATGGGAAAACCCGACCAAAAACCCACATATTTGGGGCTGTGAGGGGGTGCAATGAAGTTGAAAAGTTGGTACTCCCAAAAGACACATGTAGGGCCTGTGCCAAATGTAGATACTAAATTTCAACTTTCCAGTTCATTTTGGTGGGACTATTTTCTAAGATCAAAAAGAGGAAAACCCTCATATCTCGCCTCCTAATTGACCTAGGAATTTGATTTTTGGATATGTCGAACAACTTTGGATTCTCTATCTATTGATTTACAAAAAACAATTTTTGTGTTTTTAGCCCCTCAGCACCCCATCCCCCAAAATGGGGAAAAACTGAATTTTGACCTAAGGTCATCCCCACTCTTACATATCTAATCCGCCGCCAAACTGAGCCGATTGACAAAATTGGAGCGATATTGGTCAGTATCGAGCAGAATAAATGATTTTAATGTTCGGGGAAAGAAATAAAAATACATATCTGACATGGCCAAAAATTGTCTTAATGGTTTTCTAGGACCCTAAAACGGATTTTATTGGTATTCTCCCCCCACCACTGATGATCAATAGACTGTAATAGACTGGTTTTCATTGACAATATAACAGAAAATCTGACTAAAAATATTAAACACACCCCAAAACTAGCAATCACTAAAAGTATTCAGAGTCGAATTTTACATCTGACCTGTTAATCGCTTGCAATTCCTTCACTCCTCAGCTCCCACCGGCAATCCCTCCACCATATACCAACGTTCAAAATAAATGATCCGACCTTGTTTACAGATTAAAGAATTTCATGATGAAACATGGTTAAGGGGAGGCAAAAGTATGGGATGGGGGAGTTTGTTGGACCACCCTCCTTATACTTTGTAATCGGTTAATTTTACTTTTTCTTCTAGGTGTAAAATACTCCTAATAACTCGAGAAAATTTTTTTGAATTTCCAGCTTTGAAATGGGGGCTTACAAGTCCTCGCAAATCAAAACTCGTCCCAACCTAATTTAATCCTTACTTTAATTTCTTTCGATTTCTTGTCGTGCACTCAACAAACCTCATGCCCAAATTTGAGGTCATTTTTGTCCTTATAAAAGGCCTGTTCCTCCCCTATCTTCCCTTCAGATTGTGCAAAGATGTTGAAATTCAGAATTTAGATTTAGATGTGCCTTTTGGTAGTGTCGACTATTGAGCTCCCATTAAATCTCCCTACCCTTACCACTGATTATGGAAAAAGCATTGCAAAGCGACACTTTTTAGCCTGATTTTCTACGTCACATTGTCAATGAAAACCAGACTATTACAGTTTATCGACCAACGACAGTGGGAGGGGAGGGGGTTGTAATGCCAAAAAAATCCGTTTTGGGGTTCCAGAAGACCATTAAGACAATTTTTGGCCATGTAAGATATTTGCCCCCCTCCCCTTCGAACATCAAAAACATTTATTCTGCTCGATACCAACTAAAAACGCTTCAATTTGGTCAATCGGCGCAGTTTGGCAGCGGAGTAGATATGCATGAGTTGGGATGATATTGGGTCAAAATTCAGTTTTTCCCCATTTTGGGGAATGGGGTGCTAAGGGACCAAAAACAGTAAAACTTGTTCCTCTTCGAGTCAATCGATAGAAAATTCGAAGTTGTATTATATATCCAAAATTCAACCGCCTAGGTCAATTAGAAGAGGAGATATGGGGGTTTTTCTCTTTTTGACCTTGAAAAAGGGCTGCACTTCCCCTATCACCCCACTAAAATGAGCTGGGAAGTTAAAAGTTGGTATGTACATTCAGTAAGGATCCTAGATTTGCCTTTTCGAGGGTGGTCCCGACTTTAGCCCCAAAAATGTGGTTTTTTGGTCAGATTTTCTCATTTTATGAGTTTTTTGAATTTGTTCCTGGCATAACTCTCCTTCAAATAGAGCTAGGAAGCTAAAATTTGGTATGTACATTTAGTAGGGATCCTAAATGTGCCTTTTGAGGGTCTCGACTTTTCAGCCCTATTAGACCCCCTCACAGCCCCAAATATGTAGTTTTTTTGTGCGCTTTTACCTTTTTTGAGTTTGTTCTTGGCATAACTCCCCTCCAAATTCGGCTAGGAACTTTCGTTTCTGTTCAAAATTGAACTAAACATCAAAATCTGGCAATCGACACTGGGCGAAACAATCCTGGCAATTATACATGCTCAGTATAATATAAACGAAAGAAAAAATTCACATAATTATATTATTTTACAAAATGGGGGCTGAATCCTTTTTTCTTTATTTTATTTATTATTTATTTATTTATTTTTTTTTTTTTTTGGTTACAAAGTCCACTTAAGCTACTTATAAAATTTTGAAAAATCGGTTAGAAATTTTGAAAGTTGGTAAAATTGGAAAAATTGGTTGGTAAATTTGAAGCTCATCCTCCTCCCTTCAGAGCACATCGCTTCGGAAGGCCACTGCATACAGAACGAATAAAAATATGTAATTAAACTGAACGTCTTGGTTCACGAAACGCATTGTCTGCAAAAACCATCAAAAATAATTCAAATACTGAAAGTATGTACTGTACGTGTACTTTTCTTGATGCAAAAAAATAATGATGACTAAACGATTGATTCACATCCGCAACACGAAACTTGCGTAGTCGCTAGTCAGTTGTTGTCATTGTGGTCGTCGTCGTAGGCTACCATAAGTTTTAGTCTTGTGGTGTTATCTATGTACTTATATCTTCATTGTAGATTTTAAGACAGCTAGTTTAGTGCCGTTTAGGGATCGCTAGGCTGATAGCAAAATGAGTCACGGTTTATAAGAACGAGCTTATACTTATAGTCCAACTACAGTACATATAAGAAACAGTGGCGTCTTATTTCTTTTATACACATATTCTTTTACCCGTTCGTCTCACCCGCCGCTCTATGTGCCTCCTGCCTATACCTATAGGTATAGTCTTTGGCCTATACGTATGCGTATGTATGAGACGGTTGCGGTATTTGTAAGTACCTAAGTATATGTAAGTATGTACATGTACATATATATGCGACACGAAAAATCCTACGCGTAATCGCCTCTATAAAGGTACGAGTGGTTTACGCCAGACCGAAATAATAATTGCAAATATCGGTTTTCATTATTTGCATATCAGCGATCCGATTTCCATAGGCGATTTATCGATGGTGAACTACCTTTTTGCCTGCTCTACAAGAGTAGGAAGGTTTAAAGAAGAACACGTATATGCAAATGATATCGCTGCTAGTGTCGCTTTTTTTTTTCACAAATCGTGTCAAAAATGGTCTCATTTAAATATACATCTTCAAAAGAAGAGAGTAGGTAGACACAGACAGTGATCGAGCTTTGTGTATTGCATCGTATATACGAGTACAGCCTGTACCTATATGTATACTACACAAGATACGCGTGTATTATAAGTAGATATATTTTACGATCCGGTTCGAGAGTTACGTCTTACGTAGTATTTCATATTAGTTAGCATTTGCTATATATTTGTGTGTGTAGTTGTGTACTACAACACGTAAATATATCTCATAAGTAAACGTTCTGTAAGGAGAATCTTTAGCTACGTACACTACTCGTGATGAGTCTCAGTACCCCTAACGCGATGCGCCAAAATTAGTGTTTTTTTTTCAACTCTTGGATCATTCTGTTATGAAAAGTTCAAACTAAGCATTGTTAAGCATTTTTGGAAAGCTCGAAATCTCTATTGTCCGAAAATATATTTGAGAATCGATGGAAATCAATTTTTTGTGCTCCAAAGTTATACCCTTGTCATTTTTACTCTGGTGAAGTTTTTTTCGTGATTTTTGGATATTCTGTGCATCAAACGTTGCTCTCTCGATTCATTCAACAGAGAACCGTTTTCCGGCATTTATAATGATTCTACAGTGACCTTTGCGTGTCTACAAATAAATAGTCCAGCAAACTCAGAAAACTTTATGTGATGTACCTTAAACAGACATGGTAAAAATTTCACTCTCTAATTCAATTTTTTCAACATATAAAATATATTTAAAATTGAAAAATTGGGGAAAAAATTGTTCTACGAAATTTCTTCAAAAATCGGAATTATTATAAAAATTTTCATCCAATTTTCAATGATTTTTGTACAATTTTTATTTCAAAGAAAATTTGAAGCTGCTAATGGTGAGATCATTGTGATGACATGTAGAACAGCAGATGATATGCTTTTTCACCCGACTATCATTTTGAAGGAGCTGAAATATGAAAATTTGATTCTATCAAAAATATAATTTTTTCAGAAAATTTCAATTTGTTTTTGGCTCCTTTGAAATGAATGGTAGGCAAAAAGTGCATACGACCTGGGATTGGCTTTACGATTAATTCGTTTCATTCGAAATAATTATATAATATACGTTTAAGCACAACAGATAATCAGAAGTGATGCTGAAAAAATCTGACATAGGATGAGTACAATAAGGCTGGATCAGTTTTTGTAAATTTTGAAAAATTAAAAACAGTTTGTGCTCCATATGTAGTCAAGTTACCAAATGACCTAAAACTAACGTGGATAAAATTTTAACACTCAAAGTTCAAAATTTACTCTTTCCGGTGAAAGCTCAAAGAAAAATTTCCAAAAATTCTAAAATAAAAAAATTTTTAGAAAATTTTATTAAAAGTTGGTCTAATGTTATTTTTACCCAAAATAATCAACAATGATAATTTTGAAGTAGACCAGAGGACCACTGTTTTTCACACTTTTTGAAATATTTCACAATAATTGACATGGATATGTTTTAGGGCTGGGGGTCGTTTTTTGAAAAGTATAACGTCCTTCATTTTATGTTAACATGAATACGTCTTAGCCGTGGGACAATTCGATAAAATTCACGTATAAAGTTGGGTATGGCCGAATTTTGGACTTTATGTTGAAATGTCTGTCTGAAAGATGGGACAGTTTGACGAAACTCACGATGAGAGGCGAGTACGACTGATTTTTGGACTTTATGTTAAAATGTCTGGGTTGAGTAATGTTTGCAATTTTTTACTTAAAAAGTATTTAGTACAAAACTGCATGAAACGGGTGATCATGAATGATTTTTGGACTTAACGTTAAAATATTGACATGGATACGTTACCCAGGGGAGAGGGGGGAGGGAGCGATTACATATGGCATGTGCGAACAAGAATTCAGAAGAGTAATGATGGATTTTTTGATTTCAAGTTTGAACGTAGATGAAATAATTGTAAAAATGAAATAAAAATTTTGAATTTTTAGACTTCATGTTAAAATGTTAACATGGATTTGTCTCAGGGTACGAAATTTTGGTAAAATTCACAATGAAAGGAGTACGGCTGATTTTTGGACTTTATTCGTTAAGTATTTAATTTTTAATTTGAAGTTTTTGACCAAAAATTTGCGATGAAAGATGATTATAAAAGATTTTTATCAATGGGAAAAAAATAGAAAAATTAAAAAATTAAAGATGATAATAAGTGACTTAGGCACTTTATGTTATAATGTTGACTTGGATGTTTAACTCAGAAAAATTAATAAAAAAATTGAAAAATTAGAAAAATTTATTTATTTATTTAAAATGCAATAATTTTTTTAAATGAAAAAATTATGGATGATTTCTGCTCTTACAAAACGTTGAAAATGATTATGATTGACTTCTGCACTTTATTTTAAAATATTGACATGGATGTCTGATTGAAAAAAATTAGAAAATTAAAAAATTAAAAAAGTTAAAAACATAGGAAAAAAAATAATAATAATTCAAAAATTGAAAAAATAATGAATTATTTTTACACTTTATGTTAAACTGTCCAAGTTGAATAAATGTGAAAAGGTATTGGTGAGTAAAAACCACACATTTAGGACTGTGAGGGAGTGCAATCGAACCCCCAAAAGGCACATGTAAGGCCCCAACTAAATGTACCTACCAAATTTCACCTTTTTAGCTCAATTTGGTGGGGAAATAGGGAGGACAGCCCTTTTTCAAGGTCAAAAAGAGAGAAAACCTCCATATCTCCCTATCCTAACTGACTTAGGAAGTTGATTTTTGGATTTTTTGTACAATTTTTGATTCGCTATCAATCAGCTTGAAAAAAAAAATTTTTACGTTTTTTGACATTTCAACACCCCCCTCCCCCCAATTTGGGCATAACTCAATTTTGACCCAAATTCATCCCCACTTGCATATATCTGAACCGCCACAAAACTAAACCGATTGATAGAATTGGAGCGATTTTGTGAAGTGAATGGTTTTAATGTTCAGAGAGGGGGGGATATCTAACATGGCCAAAAATTGTCGTAATGATCTTCTAAAACTCCGAAACAGTTTTTTGGTATCCCCCTCCCCTCCAATGTTGTTGGTCGATAGACTTTAATAGCCTGGTTTTCATTGACAATATGGCACCAGAACACCAAGCCAACAAAACCTTTCAACTCTAACCATTCATCAGTTGAAATTAATCAAAGGTTATTTTCCATGAAAAAAAACTAGCCTATGAATGGATGCGGAGTTGCAGACGATACCTGAATATATTCATCACGACGACGATGCAGCAAATATGCGTAGGATATGCGAATACCGGCAATTACATGGACGCGATCGACAGAGAGGGATGCTGGTAAGTAACACGAGAAAAATAGCAAATTACGTGAAGGTAAATATCTTTATACGAGCTATATACACGATGTCTACGAGATACACCAGATAAGTATAATAATTAAAGACACGATAAACATCGATATATTAACCAGTTCGCGCGCCAACGTCCCAAACAAAACGAGTCAATTAATGGAACTAGTCGTTAGAGTACTCGTGGATGGTCGTATAAGTATACCTGGTATAGGGGAAAAATTAACACCTCGATGTGGCGAGTAGGTAATAGGTATATTATTAAACGACACAGCGAGGATATTCTTGCGACCGGGACGAACGCGTCGGGACTTTACCAGCTCTTGGTCTCTTTCATACTATAACTGTGCGAACCATTTTGCGAGCATTTGAATTTTGAATTATTCACGAATTGCAAATCGGCCAATATTTACATAATTCGCTTAACCCGCGTCAGTTTCCAAATGCATAATACCAAGCTAAGTTTTCAAATTATCGCTAATTTACTCTTAATGCCCAACATAGCAGCGGTGAAATTTTCCATAAAATCTACCGCGTATCGCTTAATGCATTTGCGAATGAAAAAATTTCAATTTCAACCTCGGATTATTATTTAGAAAAATAGCTACCGTTCCCGTCGTTGTGCAACGTTGTTGGTTGTATAAAAATGAAATTTTAATGTTGTCGAAATGAGAGAGAGAGAAAAACAAAAGATATACCGGTACCAACCACTGTCGCTGGAGAATTGGTTTACATTTTCGAGTTGTCAACGAACAATCAAAATTTTGTACATACGTATTAAACGAAACCATACAGATACTATATACTCGTATGTCGTTTGTCTGTTCGCATATTGTAACAAATGTTTGAATTTTTCAACATTTTCGTCAACATCAGTCAACATCCATTCGAGTGAGTTTTCTCTTTTTCGTTCATCTCGTACGTAGGCCTATATAGAGAGGTATATGCCATACACATGTATCCTATCCGCCTACACGAGTTCAAATTCCATACGATTTATTTATAATTTACCTAAACAAATCAAAATCCCCCTCTTTATTTTGCGTCCTGAGCCTAGTCAATTCAGCTTATTGTACATTCGTTCAGTATATACGACAAAATACGTGAACAGGTTAACCTCGGCACGTCATACGGTGAAAAATTACACAAAAATGTCGCAACCTTTGTACATATATGGCTTGATTTTACGTAATTTTTCATCGCGCAGTCGATAAACTTTGCAAATAATTTCGAAAAACAACGCATCGTCGAAATCAAGAGCCGATATCTCTGATATTTTTCTTTTGCAACAATTTCGAGCGGGTTAAAGATACAAAGAAAATTATAGTTATACTTACTCCATTGTTATGCTACGGTTTCTGTTTGTCATGATTCAGAAATAATAGCATTTTGTATTCGCGTAATGGGATGATTTTTAAAAGGCAAATACCAACTAAACGACTAAATGGGGCTATAAGGCTAATAATTATGACCCTAAGAATATCTTCTAGCGTACCAGAGGCATTACAAATATTACGAAAGCGTTAAATAGGCATCATTAAATCGTGAAGATATTTCGAGAACCGTAGCAAAGCAGAATTTATGGATAACGAACCTTCCGGCTTAAACAACTGTTCATAATAATTTTTCTTTCGCAGCTCGAGTAAAATTAAAATTATCGCCTACGAATGAAAACTTCAGTATAGTTGAAAATACAAAAAGGAAAAGTGCGAAAAATTAAAAAAAAAAAAAAAGTTGTTGAAAACAAATATTAACGTGTTATACAAAGGCCATGTTGAATGTACGTAAGTATAGTCTTTGAATTATTTTATACTGAAAGAGAGACTCGGAAAGTTTTACATCTGTATATTCGCGAATGTAGATATTATACCATACCAACCTTTTCTGAATCTGTCTTGAATTTAAGACTTTTCATTTAAAAAGAGCTTAGATAGACTTTTGAGTTTTTTGTTTTTTGTTTTTTTTTTTTTTTTTTTTAAAAAGAGCTTAGATAGACTTTTGAGTTTTTTTTTTTTTGTTTTTTTTTTTTTTTTTTTACTTCTGAAAAGCACGTTGATGTTAGTCTTTATAACAAACGAGTAGGTGTGTTATTTCGACATAAACTTATAAACTTAAATATAGTCGAAAAACTGAAATTTCAGATTGCTAGTTCTCTGGGCTCACTCTTCGTAAGCTATCTTTCCAATGCAGAAAATTTGATTCCTTTTATACGCCATAAAGCATAACAAAATAGGTGAATTTTTTAGCTCGATTTTATTTGTTTGGATGCTAAAAATCATCTAATCAGCGAGAACAACATTTCGCAGCCGTCCCCAATTTGTGTCCATCCGAACGCAATTGAGAAAGGATCAAAAAGGTGGTTCATGGAAATAAAACTGAAAATTTCGACGAAGTTTTTTCTGTGTAATTCGTGTTTACTTAAAATAACCAGTTGAACACAATTCAAAAGGGTCCAAATAAGTAGGTGGTCCATGAAAAAAAATACCAAATGGAAAGTTTGACGAAAATATTTGAATATCATTTTCATGGACCACTGATTTGGACCGTTTTGAATAATGTTCAACTATTTTTACAATTCCAGGTGCCCATTATAAAGGGGTTCAAATGGGTGGTCGATGAAAAAAAAAAAAAAAAAAAAAAAAAAAAAAAATTCCAGGTGCCCATTATAAAGGGGTTCAAATGGGGGGTCGATAAAAAAAAAAAAAAAAAAAAAAAAAATACGAAAAGTCAGACAAAAATTATCAAATATTATTTTCATGAACCACTGAATTAGACTCTTTTGAATTATGTTTAACAGTTTTTCCAATTTTTTAAGTGGAAATAAAAGGACCCAAATGGATAATCAATGAAAAAAAAGTCAAAAAGGTGGGCAAATTTTTTTTCCATTTCGTGTTCACTTGGAATAACAGTTAAGCTCAATTCAAAATGGTCCAAATAGGTGATCCATGAAAAAAAATATGAAAAGGAAAATTAGGCGAAACTTTTTTAAATACCATTTTCATGGACCGCTGATTTGCACCCTATTGAATTATGTTCCACTATTTTTCCAATTCTAAATGAACACGAAACAGTCCAAACAGATAATCCATGAAAAAAATAATAAAAGTTGAACATAATTTAATGGACCTCTGATTTAACTTCCACTAAAATATGTTCAAATTTTTTATACAAGTGAACATAAAATAGTCCAAATTAGTGGTCCTTGAAAACAATCCAAAAATTAGGACGAATTACTTTCCAATTTGTGTCCTTTTGAAATAACTGTGTAATACAATATTCAAGAAAGTCCCAATAGATGATCCATGAAAAAAAAATACGAAAAGTGATACAAAATTTTTTGAATACTCTTTCCATGGACCACTGATTTGGAGCTTTCTAAATTATGTTTAACTGTTTTTCCAAGTGAACATAAAAGGGTTCAAATAGGTATTCCATGAAAGAAGTCCAGAAATGTGGACGAATTTTTTTTCCAATTCGTGATCATTTGGAATAAATGTTGCACATAATTCTGAAAGATCCAAATAGCTAGTCCATGAAAAATATTACGAAAAGTTGAACGAAAATTTTCGAACATCATTTTCATAGGCCACTGATTTAGATCCTCTGAATTATGTTCAACTGTTTTTCCAAGTGCGGGTCCAAATATGTGCTCCATGAAAGAAAAATCCAAAAATTAGGACGATATATTTTTTTTCAATTCTTGCTCACGTGGAATAACAGTTGAACATAAATAATATTCGAAAATTTGGACGAATTTTTTCGAAATTACATCAGAACACAACTCAGAATGGTCCAAATAGGTAGCTCGTTAAAAAAAAAAAAATTCAAAAATTTCCAAGAACTTTCAAATAATAGTTGCATATGACTCAGAAGGGTCCAAATAGGTGATCTGTAGGGATGTAAGGGGAGGGGATCTGAAAAATTAAGAGAAAAATATTTATACTCAATGTTTACTCAAAATAACGACTAAACATAACAGTACAGCGGTCCATATAGATGGTTTGCGGGGGGGGGGGAGAGAATCGAAAAATGAGTATGAATATTTTTCTGATTTGTGTTCACAGGACACTAATAATAGACCACATTCTAAATGCTGTACACAAAAAAAAATTTCAAGTCTTATTCGAGAATATGCGGGAAGAATGAATAGAATTTGCTACACCCAACCATGTTTGTACAATTTCGAAAAAAAAAAAATTTGAGAGGGTATCTAACCGTGTTTTTTTTTAAATCATTATTTTTTCACAGCCTTTCTCACAATTTTTTTACTAAATTTTCAAAAACCAACTCAAAAATTTTTTAATAATTTTTTCATAATATTTTGCGTTTTTAGGTTTCTGATTTTTTTTACCAATCCACCTTGACATTTTGACTGAATTCACTACTTATTCAACATTTTCACTACTTTCAATACTTGTCAGATACCGTTGATTATTGAACATCTTCCTGCATAGGATACCGAGATAATCACAGCATATTTTTTGGAATTCTCAGCTTCCCAATTTTTATCAGCAAGCCAGAAATTTTAAAATTTTTCTTACGACGTTTGAAAGGCCCAAGCGCAAATGGGGGAGGAGATTGTAGGGGGTTGAAATCCTTCTAATAAACGAAAAAAATATGAAAAATAGCAGCAATTATTCAAATTTTATTTCCTTAACACAACAATAACATTGAATTTTGGAATTTGCGAGTATTGAAAATTTGAATTCAGCTTTCAAACCCTCCCTCCTCGGAACAATGCTGCGTACCAGTTTGGGGTTTCCGTTTCGTGTTAAATTTTCAAGTGAAGAAATTCAAACTGATAAAGAATTCAGCATGCCTTTTTTGTCAATCTACGAATATTATACTTTGTCCATTTTTTACCCTGATTCAAAAATGCTAAAAAATAAATTAAATACACTTCGAGTGATGGGTAATTTGCCATAAAATGAACCTACAATTCTTGTCCTATCTTCCTTTAGTAAACGTAGACGTCGTATGTATGGTTGTTTGTGGTAGCATGAACCTTATAATAAACAAAGTACTTGACACCCTCTAGCGACAGGTCGGTTAAGCCGTTGAAAACAAGGTAGGACGACGAGTTCTAAGTCTAATTATAAATCGAGTATACACACAATTATTATAGCTTACGGTTAGAGACGCGCGCCCATGGCGGCAGTTCGTTTTATCATAAAGTACTGAAAAACCTCCGCATTGATCATATATCATAAATACTCTGAATGGTACAAAGTACAAACTGCATTCTTATTACAAACCTAATACACCACACACAAGACCGAAGAAGCCCGCCGGTCGGAAGGAAATATTAATTATATTAATTACGATCGAAGCTCTTTACGAGTACGTCGCTCGATCGGTCGGTCGGTCGGTCGGTCGGTTCAATCTTCAAGAGACCACGATGGGCGCTAAATTCGAAAATTTCTCTCTTTCCCTACACCGAATATCTGTTACCGAACTATCGTAAATAGGATATATGTAATTTGATTGCATAATAGGGTATTCGTTTATAGCATTGTGTCGATAGCCTGTTGAGTGACTCTTGAATGTATAAGCATTCATATACGTACAAGTTATAGGGTTCTATTCTACGGCCGAATATACGAATATTCTCTCTTATTTTTCGATGCGGCAGATGTCTTCTTATACACGTATATATGTATTGGCTTTAAATACGCGACATCGGCATGGCGCGGTATAATTGATACGGTATATTTTGTTGTCGTCGTCGTCGTCGATGGTTTAAATGGCGATATCGTAGTGGTTCATTGGGTGGTAATCCGCGCTGTTTAGATAATTTTATTTTACCAAATACATGCGCTTATATTGTGAACACCAGCTGGACCTGGTCCCCTAAAATACACACAATAAGTACCTGGGATAATGAACGGTGTTGTCTGACGTGAGATGCGGTTTGAGATCGCTTTATGTTGATTTTGTACAATTCTGTAATTGGCTAGAAAGCTATTCGAGTGGAATAAAATGAAATTGTATTGTATTCGGAACTACCCACTTATATATACTGAAAAAAAAAAAAAACTGGTCGGAATAATTGGAAAATTTTACTAGTTTAGGTGACATTTCTATGCTGCTGAATGTGTAATATTCTACTATGGACAAAAAAAAAAAATGTTAAAATCCATTGATGCTTATTTCAATTATGTGGGTACTAAACACTATAAACTTGATTGAAAATCGATGAAATGAATCGAGTGGATATTTTTACAGTCCAATATTAAATCATAAGATACGATAGTGGGATGGAGTGAAAAAAAAACACACAACCAGGATTTCAACCAATCTTACTAAGGATGCTTATTTCGAATGGTGAAGAGACAGTACAAAATTTGAATACGATATCTCAAAGGCGGCTGATACTAGCGATCTTCAAAGCAGGTCATTTGTGGAAAAAAATGAAATTTATCTCGATTATAGCGAACTTCACTTTTCTTAAAATTTCGCACGATACATGCAAAAGGAGTGATTTGAGTTTCTATGTTTTCCTGACCATTTAGCAACTCGATCGGATGCCACTTTTAGGGTCCAGATCGAGCATCGAAAATGTATAGATGGTGAAAATTCAATTTCTATCGTGGAAAGAACGCATACTGTGATGAAACTTGGATAGGTGGAAAGAGCGTATCAAAAATCCCCAAAATTCAAATTTTCAGCTCCCTAAATTAATTTTTCGATTTTGTACGAATTTTCAAAGATTTTTCCTACAGGTAAATGCAATATTAGTAACGTGAATTACAAACAGGGAGTTCAAAATATTTCAACAGCTCGACTCGAAAAAGAGCTACAATATACAAAGTGTCCCCTTTTAATGGAAAGCCCCTTAAACTAGTGACAATGCAATACATGCTGAGTAAATGTACGTATGTTAAGCTGATCTCTGAATTGAAGGGGCACAGATATGCTCTTGCGAGAAAAAATTGTCTAAAAATCTATGAAGGTGCTTTTAACTTTTTTTCCTCCAACAAGCGTTACAGATGAAAAGGTGCAGTTTGGTCGATTGGCAAGATAATTTAAAGTAGCATATTTCAGTATAATAACTTCCCATCTCTGCCCATTCTGCAAATGCACACAAATTGTTGGAAAAATGCGCGCACAAAATTCCAAATTTAACAATTCTAATCTGACAAAAGAAACACACCTTCACCCCTTCAATTCACAGGTCAGACAAACATACGTATACAGACTCGGTATGCGTTGCATAGTTGTAGGTTAAAGGGACTTCACTCTAAGATGGGATACCCTGTATTCTTTTTTTTTTTCTTTGATCATTTCGAAACATGTGAAAATTAGGAAAAAAAAATTAAACTGAAAATGTGGGAAAATATAAAAAATTCGTATTAATCGATTATTAAAAAAAAATTTGTAAATTTTTCCAAATTTTTAACCTAATTTTCTATATTATAATGCCAATGAGAACTAGGCTATTACGGTGTTTCAACCTACGGTGGAAGAGGGGGAAATATCAACAAAATTTCTTTTAGGGTCCTAGAAGATCATTATAGCCACTTTTTTTAGACATGTCAGATTATCTATTTTTCCCCCGAAAACTAAAAATCGTTTTCTCAGTTCGATATTGACCAAAATCGATAAAATTTGGGAAATGAACTACGATTGATGGCGAATTTGATATTCTGTAGTGGAGATGACCTCGGCGTAAAATTCAGGGATACCCAAATTTGGAGGAGGAGGTGCTGAGAGGCTAAAATCGCAAAATTTGTTTCTTTTCGAACCAACTGATAGGCATTCCAAATTTATACAACATATCCAAAAATCAGCGTCCTAGGTCTATTGGAAGGGCAGATATGAGGATTTTTTTCTTTTTTGACCCAGAAAAGAGCTATTCCTCTCCTCCCCCCCCCATTAAGCTAGGAAGCTGAAATTGGGTATGTAAATTCAGTGTAGATCCTTGATGTGCCTTTTGGGGGTTTCGATATTTCAGTCTCATTGAACCCCTTCACATCCCCCAAAAAGGTAGGTTTTTGTCGGCTCCTTTATTTTTTTAATTTGATCCTAGCATAACTCCCCTCCAAATTGAGTTGAGAAGTTGAAATTTAATATGTAAATTTAGTACAGACCCCTGATGCAGCTTCAAGGGTTTAGACTTTTCAGCCTCTTTGCACCCTCACAACTCCAAAAAAGGTATTTTTTGGTCGCTTTTTCTAATTTTTTGAATTTGTTCCTCGCATATTCCCATCTTCCCTTCCCCCTACCGAATCAAATTTGGAAGTTGAGATTTAATAAGGGTCCTAGATGCACCTTTTGGTGTTTTCCTTGCATAACTCCCCTTCAAGTTGAGCTAGGAAGCTAAAATTTGGTATGTAGATTTAGTGTACATCCTTCGATATTTTAATCTCATTACACTCCCTCACGTCCCCAAAAAGGTGGTTTTTTGGTCGGTTTTCTTTATTTTTTGAATTTGCCCCTCCTATAATTCTCCTTCAAATTGAGTTGGGAAGTTAGAATTTGGTATGTAGATTTAGTCCAAGTTCTTGATGTGGCTTCAAGGGTTTCAACTTTTCATCCCTTTACACCCCCTTATAACCTTGAAAAGTTTTTTTTTTGGTCGCTTTTTCTTATTTTTTGAGTTAGTTCCTGCCATATCTCTCCCCTCATCCCCTTCCAAAGTGAGTATGGAAATTGAAATTCGGTAAGTAGATTTAGTAAAGATCCTGATATGCCTTTTGGTAGTGCCCACTTTTTCGCTTCATTGCACCCCCTGCCCTTACCATTGTTTTCAATTCGCATAATTGCAATGCTCCATGAAAAGCAGACTGAAAAAGCATCGCTTTGATGAGGTACTTTGTTTCAATTTTGATATTTTAGAGCAATTCAAGATGAAAATCTTTTGCAAGCTTTATGACGCCATTTTACCCCTTTCTTCCCAATTTCCAATTCAACTCTAGAAAATATCTAAAAAATTGAGACATAAGCACTGAATTTAACTCATTCTTATGGCCTTGTATTACGGGCCTGCGGTGAATTTTATGTCAAGTCATCGATATTTCAAAACTAATCGACAAAAACTTATTTTCATTGGATAATTTCAGCACTTGAATTCGGAAGTTATGTATTTATAAGTAAGAAAATATCTGATAAAAATTTTTTCAGCTTCATCCATTGATATAAACGTACTTACGTTGAAGGGTTCTCTGTATCTCTACCTACTCTATACTTCCCCTCTTTCCGTTTCGCCAAAAATCGAATATCACGATAACGATATCCTAAGCATAATTTTGTGAAGGAAATTCGACTAAAAATATCCCACACACACATTCGAACGAAAGGTATGTCGATATCGTGGCGCATAATGCGGCATCAACCAAATACAGGGCGCATCGCGGGTACGGTATAACATTGCGTATTACATTATATGTATATCATCATCAATGCACCCTCTCAATACAATACGTTTTGAATGCTTTTTAATTAAGAAAAACAGCCGAGTATCGCATTTAAAACGCATTAACCGCGAGTATTTTTATAGCGATGATAATTTTCTCTCGATGCGAATCGACTTAGCACCCTGTTTTTGGCGCATATCTACATAGCCACCCTTGTTGTATATACACATTATAAGTATTCTCTTTCTGTGTATCCGGGCGCAGGCAATCTCCCCTCGCCTACGCCACCACTCTACTATACGTTTACTTTCGCCAACATATTGTGACATTTTAATGAATATCCGATAAAAATATGTGCATAATTTGGAATTCACGCCGGAGACTGGGCGGTATATCGGCATCGGCAATTGCCACGTATTTTCCGAATATATACCAAAAAAAAAAAAAAAAAAAAAAATAGGGGGTTCGAATACCTCACCGAAGCGTACGAGCGTGAAGAAATCGTCTCTCATATTTTCAAATCGGACCTTTTACCCATCCAGTGTGAGTAATCACCAGTCGATAGAATTGCCGGCACGTTCGACAGGTCATTTATATGCGTGCCATGCGTTGCCTGTGATTTCTTCGTCGTACATTATCGACAAGACCGCACCGATCGAGTCGAATTCGTATGAAAATATTTCGTATAAATAATACGTAGGTGCGTACACGAGCGTGAGAATTAATTAATAAAAAAATGTATTATTCGGCGGAAAAAAAAATGCAAAACGAAAAGTATAGAAAACAATTTTCTATTAAAAATAAATTTTTTACCCCCCGAAATAAAGCCGATAATTAACGTGAGCTAATAAACGAGTACCTTTTTTTTTTTTTATTATTATTACTATTATTCGTATTACGTACCTATATCTCGAATAAAAGAGTATTTTTTAATTAAAACTAAAGCACATGTGCTTCGACCTTTTCGTCGCGAGGTAACACCCCCGAAAAAAAAAAAAGACTATTTGCATATATTTAATTACGACTTGATAGGCTGTTTGTTCAAGTCCAATAAAAGTATCAACCGAAACACAATTTAGGCGGTTTATTTACCAACCGAACATTTATTAATTTTGTCTTGTTTCTGACGTATTTATGGCTCTATATACGCCACCACATTTTTCTGAACGCTTAGCTCACTCTATGTAGGTTACTTTATTTCAACGCGATGCATCCTGCTCTTTTTTTCTAACACAAACTAATATTAATTAAAAATTATAATTTATAATTTTACTAAGTGTATAACCCACTCGTATAAACTTTTTTTTATTCTACGGGCTGACTTTTTCATTAATACGATGACTTCTATTAAAATTTACGAGTTTACTGAAAGATGAACGATTTGTCGATTCGGAGATATCTCTTTACCTTTTTTTTTTTTTTGAGATGGAGCAGCGTAGATAAAAATGGAGGAGGGTACGAGAGAAGTCCGCGTACTGAAAAGTTTTCTCATTTGTGCGGTGTTAAGTTGATAAGAATCAAATTTACCGTGGTTCAGATTACGTCGTCGAAAATTACCTTCTAATTATTGGCCTTACACGAGTACAATTTTTTTTTTTTTTGTTGCAAGTTTTCAAGTAGCTTTAGTAAGTACCTCCTACGCAATTACAGATTTTATCTGCAGGTGTTTATTTATTGGTATATGTAGTTTGCAACTTTCCTTAATAAACATGATTGGATACGTAGACGTACATTGTAGGTCTACACTATATAATACAGGGTCTCTCATTCATTAGACTGTACAATAGGGCGACTGTATAGAGGAAAATGGACAAAAACCAGCAACTGTGCGATTTTAATGTTAAAAGCAATTTTATGATTGATTCCTGTTCTTAGAATTCTAAAGAACAAATACAGCTTAGGTGCCTGTTTTTCCGATCGCCCCTCCTCTTTGTGGAAAACATCCTTATTTCCTCATACATGGCCTGTATCAAAAAATTGTTTGAATAAAATCTGTAAGCTCAAAATATTAGGAATAATTCGAATTATATGCGAAATTTCACTCAGACCACTCCCTCTACCCCTTATTTTGCAAATTGTCCATCAAAAACACTCCAAAAAGCGATTATTTTTATTTTATACAAAAATTATCTAACATACGATGATACGACCGAACTTGATAGGATCAAAGTTATTCACAATCACAAACAGAATACATATACTCGAAATTTAGCAACTTTCAACCCCTATCCGCATTGTAACCCCCCCTCCCCCGTTCTTCACGTATAATAGTAGAGTAGTAGCGAGTGCGTTTCAAATAAAACCCAGTAATTGGTAATATCATTATGAAATTTTGTTTCCCAACTGAATTTCTTTAGCAAAAAAAAAAAAATTTGGAAAATTTTTTCTAAAAATGGAATTGTTACGATGCATTTAGAAAAGAAAACACAGTGGATTTTTCAGGAGCACTCAAAAGTCATCATTTTTCACGTCTTTTAAAATAAATTAATTAAAAATTGAAAAAACCTTCATTAAAGGGAGCATATTTTATACATTTTACACCCTGAAAAGTAATTTGATTTTTTTTTTTTTTTAAACCATTTATGCTGTATTTTTTTAAGTTAAGATATACCTATTGAGAATCTCTGGTAAAGGTACAAGCGATAAAAACTGATCTTAAATGAACAAAGATATAGGAGCACTTGGCCCATTTCATTATAAATTTACTGAAAAAAGTTTTAAATGATGCAAAAAAAAATTTTAAAAAGCACAAAAGCCCATTTTTTGAGGCACCCCTGAAAAATCATCCATGGAAGGTGAAATTGAAATGTTGCGCTCATTCATCTGAAATTGCTGTATTCTTTTTAATATCGTAAAAAAACGCAAGAATTGATATTAAAAAAAAAAAACTGAAAAAAGAGTAAATAATAAAAATTCGCTAACAGTTACAATTTTTGCAAAAATACTTAAAATAATTTCATTTTCAGAAAAAATAAAAAATATATGTTTTCCAATTTTTGAAAATTAGTGAATTTCGAACCAAAAAAATCCAAATTTGGCCCACCCTGGTGCTCTCAGATTATACGCCACCTTTCCTTGTTGGAATCTCTTTAGTTGCGTTCAGCCATTATTTTGAGTGAAAACAAATTAGTTCAATTTGGAGGTGAGATGGATGGAACAAGATTTTTCAAAGTCAAAAAGAGCAAAACCCCTTATACTTCTCTTTCTAATTGACCTAGGAAGCTGATTTTTGGATATGTTACGCAACTTCAAACGACCTATCGATTGGCTTAAAAAGAAACAATTTTTTTAATTTCAGCCCTTCAGCACCCTCTCTTCCAAATTTGAGCTTGAATGAATTTTGACTCGAGGTCAACTCCACTTCAGTATACCAAATCCACCGTCAGTCACAGCCTATTTCCCAGATTTAATCGACTTTGGTCGGTATCGAGCTGAGCAAATTGTTTGGGATAAAAATAACATATCTGGCTTATTCCATGTCAAAACGATCAAAAAGTAACTCTGGTTTTTCGACTTCGTCCAAAATTTTATTGAGAGTTCTTCTCGATGGTTTAATAAAAAAAAAAAATCACCATCATTTCGGCCTTAACCTTTCACCGGGGAGGGGGCTGTCCTTTACAATTTTCTAATAATCGTGATTTTTTGTCAAATAGCTGAAATTTGAAGACTCGTATTTCAAAAGTGGTTAGACTTAAGATAACACTATTTAAGCTGTTTTGTTGGTAATTCAATGAAGATTCAACATTGAGGTTCAGAATTTTAGCAGCTAAAGTTTTCATGATGAGTATAAAAGTTGAAAGCTACCATTTGAAACCCTGAAAAAATTATCACGAATAGAACATTTTATGTTAGTTTTAAGTAATCAATTTAAAATGGGATCTCAACCCCCCTGGAGGGACACAGAGGTTCTCAATTTCGTTTAAAATTCAAGAAGACGGTGAAAATAAAATGACATGTGGATTTCTATTAATTCAAGGACACTGATTTTGATTATCAGTTAATTTTTCTTATCGGGCCCTTCTAAACGCCACCACCAGATTCCCATATATGATTAAAATTCAAAAAAATTGAAAAAATGAATTGACATACCGATTGTTACTAATTTAAGGCCGTCGAGCATGAATATTCGCTTATTTTTTGGCTACATCCCCCAGATGCCCTTCTAGGTACGTGAAAAGTGGAATCTATTCTCATCTAATTCGGCGTTGCTGAGTTCAGATATCAATTTACTTTCTTGACCCCACTCACTCACGCCCCAAAATTACCTTCGAATTACCAAAAATTATAAAAATGTGAGCATAGAAGGATATGAGCCATCTGATATATGATATGGTCAAAAGAGGTCGTAATGGATATACAACGCCCCTTCCACCTCATCACCATAGATCAATGGGCTGTAATAGCCAAGATTTCATTAACAATATAACATAGAAAATCAGACTAAAAAGTTTTTTATGAGGCACCTACACGGTACACACCTACCTCAAAATTTGGAATTTCTTTAAATGAGGAAAAAATGTCGTCCAAATTTCCGGATTTTATTTTCATGGGTCCCTAAATTGGAGTTTTCTAAATTGTAATTAGCCATTATTTCAGGTGTGCACAAATTTGAAAAAAATTCGCTCTATTTTCAGCTTTCATTATTATACTCCCACTATTTAGACCCTCTTCTAGTTTATGTTCAGCTGTTATTTCGCGTTACAAAAATTTTAAAAAAAAATTCATCCAAGTTTTCGGCTTTTATTTTTGCAAGGGCACTTTATTTGGACTCTTTGGAATTTTATTCAAAAGTTATTTCAAAAGAATACAAATTAGAAGAAAAAAAAACTAATTTTTAGTAGCGGACTGGCAGGTATGTTGGACCTTAGAATGGTCCTGGATGGCCTACTTGTACCCATAGGCTTCAGACTGCTCGTATGTATCCCATATATCGACTAAATGACAAAATTCTGATCTGCATTATTGTGGATATAAAGTGGGAAGAAATTGATATATTACGTACAACGCTCGGTATTGGTAAAAATAGACTTCCTAATTCTATAGGGCTGAAATATAATTTTTTTCATTTATATTTCAGAGCAAATTCGATAAATTTTATTCAAAATTTCGCGCTACGAGCGCGTTTATTGTTAACCGATCATCGGGCACTTTTCATAGAATCAACTGAATCATCGAGCTACAACGCTGCACTGACAATGACGAAACAGTCGAGAACAATTCGTAATTAGATACGACGCGATAATTTAATTTTTTTTCATTTCATCGAGCACTTATCGAAAAAGAATGTTAGTTCAGCGGATTATCCCCTTTTTTCGCGTTATTCTCGTGCACACGCTGAATTATATACGTCGGTTTTTAACGTTAACGTAATTATAGGATGCTTTGTTCTCGTACACAATGATAAGGGGTAACTTTTTCACAAAGCTGATTATGCTAAAGAAGTCATTATTTATGGTTGTAAAGACTCGCTCGATGGAGAGTGAAAAAAAAAACAGCCAGTGGAAAACGCCATCGTGGCCAAGTTTTCTAAACGTGCAATTTTTCGGATAACTAGCGCGAGTTATTTTTTCTCTTTTCTCTGCTCGAAGCCCGCTTCATTCTTTAGCTCGCAAATTTAAGCAAATTGTTACAACGGGTGTTGATTTTTTTTCTCCGGCTACTAACAGTATACTTTTTTCCACTCGCTAACAAATTTTCGTCATCAAAAGCAATTTTCATTTTAAAAGCAAACACGTACCTATAAATTCTTTTGGTAACTTGGCGAGGTATAGTTTTTTTTTCTAAAAAAAAAAAGAAATGTAATTTTTTTCATTTTGCAACGATGAGTTTGTATTATTTTTTTTCAAAGCGTAAGTTATATTATTTATACTTAAACGATAAGAAATAAATTTATTAAAAAGTTTTTTGTTTCTTTTCGTGTAATTTTTTTCTCGACAAATTTATAAGTCCGAAATTTCAACTACGAGCTGTTTCATTATTTATAATTATTTGTACAACCGAAAAAAGCGATAATTTTTAGTAACAATTTGCTCCAAACATGTACTAATTATGTATAAGTCCAATTATATATTGTACGGCAACTGGGAACAAAAATATCTTCCAAAGATAGTACCGGAGAAGAAATTTCGTTGGCTGAGATTTTCACAAAAAAGAAATCTTATAATTGAATTTTTTTCGGCACAAATATTTTTCATCTTGGCTTTGATTAAAGTGTCCCGAAACAGGGAAAAACATAATTCCACTTTCCATTAAACACGAATCTAGTCACGTGCGTTTTCGTTGGTCTTATCAAACAGAACCATCAAATTGAAAAATTAAAAAAAAAAAAAACTCGATTAATCTGTAATCGGTTTTCTTAAACGGAATCAGTTTCGAAGGTGGATCTGGGTGGGCTGCGATCGAACCAAAAACGTATTCATTTTTACCACCCATCAATTGGGCCACCCGCAACAGTAAAATGTTGAACCCCAAAATAAGATTTAACAAAGAAAATCCATCTACGAGGTATCGATGAGAAAATTTTTCAATCGAGACAATTGAAAAAATTCTCTGTAAGAATTGTTGCAAAAAAATTTCAGAATACAAAAAAAAAATTTATAGAAACTGCGAAGAACGATCTCAATTAACGAAATTTTTTGTTGATAAGAGATGAAAAATCGAATGCCCTTTTATACGAGTACGATAGTAATTTTTTCCACCTATTTAATCATAATCCACCGCAATTTGAACAGGTGGCACCTTTAGACCACAATCGTCATCTCTTATCCATTGATTTAGAAAAAAGAAAGAAACATCTACACACTTAACAGAAACTGAATAGTAATTATATTTTGAAGCAATCTAATTACCAGCTTCGTATTTTAATTTCGAAGAAAAAAAGATATTCTCGTCCTTTCAACGTAAAAAAAAAATCAATTTCGAACACGAGTGAGAACATTTGTAGCCTGCGTAATTTTATGGACGAAGATAACCACATAGGGCGTAAGATCTCAAAGAAACCGACATTTTTATGACTTTGTAATAGGAAACCATTTCAGTAAACCTTATACTGAAGATGGAAAAATTATTTGAATGCGGGTTAAAAAGTCACTTACTTGGCTGGCTGTCAATTCATTAAAAATTAGTCACGAACTCACATATGTATGTAGAATTACTTATTTTTCAAAAACATTCACATCGAACCATCAATGATGCGTTGAAAGAAATTTTCTGCGAGCTTGAATTCTGCTTTGTATTCGCGAAGAAAAATTACACGAATTGCGATAACATTACTTTTTTTTATTTGTGTTCACTTGAAATAAACGCAAATCAAAACTGTGAAAATTATCTGAAAATATGAAAAAATTTCAAAAAATGGTAGAAAAATTTTTCTAGTTCGTGTTCATAGCACGAAATAATCGCAGAATGAAGAATAATCAAAAAGATTGTACATTTTTGGGGACGTGAGGGGGTGCAATGAGGATGAAAAGTCGAGGAAACCAAAATGCACATTTAGGACCCCTACTAAAACTATGTATTAAATTTCAATACCTATCTCAATGGGGGGGGGGGGAGGAATATGCAAAGAAAAAACCAAAAAATAAGAAAAAACTTACACAAAATCATATTTTTGGGTAGTAAAAGCGCACAATGGGATTGAAAAGTCGAACCCCCCAAAAAGCACGTCGATGGCTTTTTATAAGTCTATATACTAAATTTTAACTTCCTACCTCAATCTGAGGGGTATATAGAGGAGGAACAGCTTTTTATCAAGGTTAAAAAAAAGGAAACCCCTCGTATCTTCCCTCCTAGATGGTCAAGGAGGTTAATTTTTGGACATGTTTTACAACACTGAATTGTCTATCGACTGGTTCAAAAAAGAACAGCTTTTACGATTTTAGCCCCTCAGTACCTCCTCTCCCAAATTTTGGCGCAACTGAACCATGATTCAAGGTCATCCTCACTCCAGAATATCAAATGGCAGGCCAATCGAACCACATTCCCAAAACTTTGATTAATTTTGGTCTGTATCGAGCTGAGCAAATAATTTTTCAGCTACGAAAAAAAAAATTAAAAAGAAATATACAAAAATCTGACATGGGCAAAAATAGCAGTAACGGTCTTCTAGGACCCCAAAACATATTTTGTTGGTATCCCCGCCCCCCTCAACCGTCATATGTCGATGTATCGTAATAGTCTGATTTTCGTTGACAATATGACAGAAAATCAGGAGAAATTTTGAATTCTCTGGAGAAAACTGCATTAATTGATTTTGTATGCTTGCAGCTTACCATAACCAAACTTTCAAGTTTTGAAATTGATTAGGACAAGCTTACAGAGAAAATTTCACCAGGGGAATGTTTTTTGCTTATTATTATTTTTACGTGCAGGGGTATAGGGTTGTTTTTAAATTTTGAATATCTACCCAAAGGTAGCCAAATTTAATTGAAGAATTGAAAGCTGAAATTTGGTATTTTCTGACAAACTCTTTCCATCTGTCCAAGTTTCGTTCAAATCGTAGGCGACGAATTCAAGTAATTCCCTGTTGAGAATAGTTGAAAAGAGCAATAGATCGTGAAAATCTTGAAAATTTGGAGGAAAACATTTTCTACACGTAGTTTATGTTTCGCCTTTCCTCCTCCATACTCCTTCTTCGCGGATCATTATAATAAGTAAAATAAACACCATTTTCTGGTCAAAATTACGCTGACAAATGCTCGAATATCTCCCATAAATTTTTATTAATTGCTTCAATACATATTTCAATGTTCCAATCTTTATTTCTACATAAGTAGTTGTCCACATAACTAAACGTAAATAGGTAGTCTGGCACTTTAGGCAATAATCGATCAGCCATTGATCTCGATACAAATACTCAGACTTTTTTCAAATCTACAGCCCATATAATTGACAATTTTCACATAAAACCCGTCTAAAATCCTATCATAAAATTAAATTACCCATAAAATAAACATTTAATGCTTTATTTATTAGAAGAAAAAAACACACACACACATCATACTATACGCACTACGCGTAACTACCTATTATATATCTAGTATGAAACCCATAATACAAGTGTATAAGCGAGGTTTTCAAGATCAGACCCTTTTAAAAAATGAAAAATACCTAAAAACGTCTTTACAAAGTGGCGGAAAAAAAGAAATCATCTCTACGTAATACCAATAAACGGTATTACATTCGATATCATTGGCTTATTCCAATTTTTTGCTCTATTTCAAGGCAACGACAAATGTGGCAATAAAAGCAAAATATTTCACAACTTTTTGCATGATGGTCGATACGAAATTGGAGAAATACGTGTTTCCAACGCTGCAGCCAGAAAAGTTTTTCGATAAAACTCTGTTGCGATGAAAAATATCATCGAGAAGAACCCTCCGCGTTATCGTATACTACATACTTGAACGCTTTGTATGTTCATTGCAATATTCTAAAATACTGCAGACTCGATTTACCTATAAGTGCAACTACCTGTACCTACAACAACTCAAACAAGACAAAGAGACTCTGGCTATATCAGTGTTCGACTGGCTTACTAGAAAACCGAGAAATTTCCTAGTGCGCCCGAAGGTTCATTAGCATCCCAATTTCAACAACTGAACAATTATAGCTCAGTCATTTCAGCTCAAAAATAGCCCAAACCCGATGAAAATTCACGAAAAGCGGAAATTCCGTACACAGGTACATTGAAAAATTCATGAAAATTTTGCTCCCTTTTTTGATGCGTGAGGGGGAGGGTAAAGGGGGTGCAAAGTTTGATTTTATAGTAATTACGTTCCAAATAACACAAATATGAAAAAAATGTCGAAATGAAAGTTGTAGAACATTAGAAAACAAACATTTCTATTTTTTTCACTTTTTCCCCAGGAGGTCGTGGGGAGGAGCTAGAGCGTTCAGAAAAAACTGATTTTTAAAGATCTTCAACTCACGCAAATAATTCTCAAAAATCTGCTAAATTTCCTTTTAGGGGCATTTCACATGCATATTGCATAGTACTTCCCATTATTTTGTAAAAGTACCACCCCTTTTTTCAAAGTGGGGTGAGGGGGTGAAGAGGAGGGTGCCATCACAAAGTTGCAACTTTCTTAAGGGGTAAGTCTGTTATGTTTGAAAATCCAAAAAATGTATTCGAACAAAAGTTGTACAGCGTTAAAAAATGAAGATTTTCGTTTTTTTTTACTTTTTTCCCAAGTTGTCATGGGGTGGAACCATGGCGAAAAGAGAAAAATGTGTCCCAACAAAATTCCTATTGAAATGAATAATTTACGCTTAAACGAGTGTGAGCTAAAAATTGAATACGCCTAATATAGAACCATTTGAGCGTTGGACCTAAATTGGGCTTCTAAAAGAGAGGTTCAAAATGCAACATTTGTGCCAACTTATGAGGTCTAAAATTTACTGTCTTAATTATTGAGAGTTTTCAGCTTTTGAACTCAAATTGGTCCCGAAAATGGGGTATTCAAATTTCAAAATTTCGTAAAGTGTACATAAATGGGCATCGGATTCGGTCTATAGGTTTTCCAATGCGCTGTTTTAGGATCTTGAAATTATCAAGATCAAAGATAATTTTAAAGCTTAATAAATTAACACCAATGTCTAAAATTTGGCAAATTTTGGATTTTGAACATCCCCTTCAGAAGCTCAATTTGGGTCCAATACACAAATTAATGTTAAAATCGAATTCCGCGACTGCAAACACCCAATTACTAAACTCATTCAATTTCTGGCTCGCTGAAATGTATATTTGACTCGCGTAGATGTAAATTATTCATTTCAGCAGATGTTTGTCCTTTAACGCTCCACAACGATTGCCTGAACCAAATTTTTTCAATTTTTCATCATAACGTACTTGTCCCTTGAGAAAGTTGCAACTTTTTAAATGCCCCTCCCCCCCACCTCATTTGAAAAAATGAATGGTCCAATATTTTTATTATTTTACGTATTAGTGAGAAGTACTATGTAAAAGAAATGCCAACTAGAAAAGAATTAAGCAGATTTTCGAGAATTAATCGTTTCAATTGGAAATTTTTAACAATTATTTTATTCTGAACTGCTTAGCTCCTCCACATGACCTCCTGCAAGCAATAAAAATGTTCATTTTTTAATGCTCTACAACTTTTGTTACAACATTTCACTTATAAGTGCGTTATTTGGGAATTAATTGCCATAAAAGCAAACTTTGCCCCCCTTTTCCTTTCCCCCAAATAGGGTGAGAAAAATTCATGGATTTTAGAGAAATTCGAGGATACTGAAATACATACTTCACAGTACTTATATAAGAAATTTTCACTTTCAGTTTAGCTTTATTGGGTTAAAACCTAAAAAGTCAGCAAGGTCTACTATTAATCGTCAAGAGAATTTAAAAAGTAAAAAAATTGCGCCATCTGATGCACCAATTCTAGGTAATAGTACGGAAAAAATTCTCATCAAAGATTTTTACATGAAATATGTTTGGTAGAAGTCCACAAACAACATGCTAAAAGTCCCCATCGAAGATGAAGCGCGATCCACTGGTGGGGGGGGGGAGATCCTCCAAAATAATCAATATTTTTGCTATATCTCCGTAAATACCAGTTTTAACGCGATAAAAGTTGTATAAAGATTTGAAGTATACTCAGTTTCCTACAATTTTTCTTTTATGAATTTTTTCGTAGGTACGATACGGGCGACGGGAGCGAGTCCTCAAAGAAGAGTGTTTTTCAGGTCACAGTACAAATTGCGATAAAATGTGACGAAATTTCACGTTATGAATCGTACTAAGCATAAATGGGTATTTTTCTTATTCATGCAACCATTTACCCCCCCCCCCCCCCACAGACACATACACACATCAAGGTTTTTTTTAGTATTTTCCTTTAGAAACCAGGCAATGAAAGTTGAATTATACAATTAGAAATTGCTGAAATACCAAGTTTTCGATCCTGCATTTCCTAGTTTCTAAGGGGGAATATGGAAAAAACTGGACGTTTGTGTGTGGGGGGAGGAAAGGGTGAAGGGGTAGAATGCATGAAGAAAATTGATATTTCCGAGGAAAATTACCGTTTTGGCTGAGTACGATTCATAACGTGAAATTTCGTCACGATTTATCGTAATTTATAGCGTGACTTGAAAAACACGCTTTTTTGAGGGCTCAGCTCCGCCACCCCTGTCATACCTACGAAAAAATTTATAGAAGCAAAATTGTAGGAAACTGAGTCTACTTCAAATCCGTATACAACTTTTATCACGTTAAAACTGATATTTACGGAGATACTGCGGAAAAATTGATTACTTTGTAGGATCTTGCCCTCCAGTGGTTCGCGCTTCACCTTCATCGATGGGGACTTTTAGCATGTTGTTTGTGGACTTCTACCGGACATATTCCATGAAAAAAACTTTGACAAGAATTTTTTTCCGTACTGGGACTTTTTTTTCAACTAGAATGACTAGACTACTCGTACTTTTCAATTTTCCCAGTGCGCCCTCAACAGTCAGTCCGACACTGGGCTACGTAGAAATGACAAAAACAACAAAGACATGGTCGACGATGCGACCCAACAAAAATACCATACTCGATGAAAAATAGGTTTGGTCACCCCGAAGAGTGAATGACTCCGAAGTGGCGAAGCCTAAAGCCCCTATATACACACACCAAGTATACGAAAACGAGTACCTCTCTACCTATATCTACACTCTCGAAAGTATTTATAAAAATGGACGTTGAATTGGTAATCTACGCACACCTAGAATACACATTATACACATTCATGTATTCACTATATCTAAAGTATACACGTACAAAATGCGTTCGGATAAATATTGAAAAAAAAAAAAAAAAAAAAAAGACAGAAAGAAAAAAAGGGTCTCTATAATACTGATCAAATAAACGGTAGTCATTAGTCTGAAACCGGCGAGAAGAACCGATGTTTTTCATGTACTCGTACATAGCTCAGAGGTGCTTTCTATAAACATCGCACACCGCGTTCGCGTTCACAGCTCTACCAAGACCAAGACGAAGAGGAGTACGAGTACGTATATAAAATTTATGTAAATAACGAATACGCTTCTCTTATACATATTCGGATCCGGTTACCTATGTACTTCGTATACTCTTCGCTCGTCGTATCTCGCTTATATCCTAAAATGTGTAAACAATAGCTTACAAATATAAATACGTAAGATCGAGTACGGTGCACGGGCATACACAGAAGCGTCCCCGTACAACACCACGTATGGCTTTCGAGATAAAAATTCTTCAACGTTGACGACGAATTTGCAAGACGAGCACTACGACGAGTATAGAAAAACATTAGAAACAGTACTCGGGTACTAGAGAAAATTCTCCACGTACGTCGAAATATCGCTCACGTAGATAAAACAAAAACCGTGTACAAATGATACCCCCACGGCCCCCACACTGTGTGTTCGCAGACCTCACAGCATTTTTAAAATAAATTACAAACAAATTTTCATTCGTATATAGCAGCCACCAACGTTTCCAGATATACGGTTAACGTAAGTTAAACATTAAAAAATGTATAAAAAAAAAAAACTTCGCGTAAAATGAAATAAATAAAGAAAGAAAAAACACACACAGACAGACAGAGAAAAAGAAATTGTACTACGCGGAATGAATAACGTTGCTGTACAACGTTATTAAGTCGAGAAAATTTACGACCATCGGACACATTTATAAATTCGCGATTTAATAAAAAAAAATTTTTTCAACTCGACACGATCTCGTAAATCTTATCCGAAGATGGCGCAACGGTGGTGGCAAGGAAGGCATTTGTACGATAAAACAAATGGGTGGCTCGAGTCTTGTACCTTTTAAAATACGCGTATACCGTGTAGCTAATCTAGCTATACGATAAGTTAATTATCAACAATATAACATTAAATGCAATGTAATCCAAATTCAGCGCCCATGTTTTGTTCTTCAAACGCGACCAAATTATTATCAACGCATTAGAAGCCGAAGAGACATCTTATTTGAAGCATAAACTTACGTATTACCTACTTAGCCTAGGTGCCTTATATAAGATCGTAAATCAAAATCGCGCTGCTACAGCATGGTACCGCCACCTTACCATCCCCTCCCCCCCGCTCCCATTGCTAGCCCACTCCATCATTAATATTTTAACCCTTTTTAATTTAAAATGCCGAACGCCTACTAATCTTCCACCAATGTGTCGTAAACATTTTAACAGCAGTTGCAAAACATGTTCGTGTACGTAACATTATCGTAACATACGCGCGAACTCTTTATCGTTTATAAATCGCGAGTCGAATTGATTTACAATTTTTCTTTCTTTTTTTTTTTTGTTTTTGTTCTTGTTTTTCTTTCTTTTTTTTTCGTACATGAAGCGACCCGACGCGACGCCCGATGTTAACACGTTTTGTTTTTTTGGACGATACGATGATACGTGTTGTGATTTGTAACGAACATTATCGTATTTTTCCCCTTTTTTCTTTACGTTTTTTTTTATTTTTTTTATTTTATTTTTGGCTCCTTTTAACCGTATCATGCAAAAATCAACTTAACACGTCGTTTCGTAAAGAGAAAGAAAATCATATTTCTGAAAAATATCCAAAAATGAATGCACTAGGGTGCTGATTTTAGAAATATGATACGTCGAGATACAAGATTTGCAAAAAAAAAACACACCCTGATGTTTACAAGCTGCCTTTTAGTCGCGTGAACAATTAGGACGGTTTGAAACGTGTATTTAATATTGATTAGAATTTGGGACTTGAAAGAATTTCATTTTTTTCGAATCTGTATAAATGTAGGAAAGCATAATGCTGACGAGGAGAACAAGCGAATTTTGTATTTCTTGGTGAATAATAAAAAGTATAACATTACCTAGCATTCAGTTCCCTTAATTCTCTTGGGGTCTTTTTAATTATTCCAAGACGATGGTTTTCAAATTAAATTTTCAATTTTTTTTTTTTGCAATTTTGGAAATATCCAAGCCCGGAGAGATGGCGAACAAGAGGTAAAACTGTCCACGTTCGACCAAGTGGCAAATTTTGAATACAAGGTTATGAAATTTTTGCGATGATTTAGCCAAAAGGCTATATTACCAGATAAGAAAAAAAGAAAAAAGCATCGCTTTGCGTAGCTTTTTCAGCCTGATATTACAATCATGAGAGCATTGCGGATAGGAAGGGTTCAATAAGACTAAAAAGTCAAAACCTCCAAAGGCCGTGTACATACCTAATTTCAGCTTCTTAGCCCAATTAGGAGTGGAGTTATGCCAGGAACAAGCATTAGAAATTGGAAAAAACAACCAAAAAACTACAAATTTAAGACTGTGAGGGGGTGAAATGGGACTGAAAAGTCGAGAACCTCAAAAGGCATATCTAAGGCCCCTACTAAATGTCTAGCACAATTTTTGAGGAAAGTTATGCGCGGAACAAACTAAAAAAATAAGAAAAAAACACATATTAGGGGAAGAAATGGAGGGCTGAGAAGTAGAGACCCCCAAAAGGCACATCTAGAATCTCTACTGAATGTAGATACGAAATTTTAGCTTCCTAGCTCCATTTTGAGGAGAATTATACGAGAAACAAACTCAAAAAACTCAAAAAACTCAAAAAATTCAAAAAATGAGAAAACCTCAACAAAAAGCCCCATTTTTGGGACTGTGACGGAGTGCAACGGAGCTAAAAAATCCAGACCCCCAAAAGACACATTTAGGACCTCTACTAAATGTGCATACCAAATTTCAAATTCATAGCACATTTTGGTGGGGATATAAGAAAGGAACAGCCCTCTTTCAAAGTCCAAAAGGGGGAAAATCCTCATATTGACCTAGGAGGTTGATTTTTGGATATGTTATACAACTCTAAGTTCTCTATCAATTGACTCAAAAATAAACAATTTTTGTATTTTTGGCCCCTCAACACCCTTGCCCCCAAAATGGGAAAAAACTGAATTTTGACCCAACATCATCCCCACTCATATAAATATAATCCACCGCCGAACTGAGCTGATTGACCGAATTGGAGCAATTTTGGTCAGTATCGAGTGGAGTAAATGATTTTAATGTTCGGATGAAAAATATATAAAAACAAAAATAAATATCTGACATGGCTAAACATTGTCTAAATGGTCTTGTAGGGCTCCAAAACGGATACCGTTGGTATCCTTCCTTCCACTATCGTTGGTCGATAGACTGCAATAGCCTGGTTTTCATTACACAATATGACAGAAAATCCGGCTAAAAATTCCCTTCTCTGTTTCCAGAATTTCAAAATTTTCACAAAATATCATTATTATGTATATTTAATAAATATACTTATGCAAAATATCACTGTACTTATAATCAGAAGCGGAGACAAGTTAAAAAATGGGAAGGAGGGCCTAAAAACTCTATGCTTTTAATTTCAAAAAAAAAATGGATCACGTGCGAGGAGTAAAAATCTGCGAAATACAAGTGTGAGAATGAAGGTCCAAAAATGTGCATTCAAGGGCATTTTTGACCTCCAAAAATGACATTTGATTGGTTTTAGTCGAACAAATGCTTACATACCTATTCTACTCGGAAATATTTTAGGCCCTCCCATGCTCCCCCTTTCCTCCCCTATGCTTATAATGAACTTTTTTGGAAAAAAAATAGCAATTTTTTTTTATGTTGAAAATGGGTCAAAAAATTAGGAAAAGAGTGTTCTTCCACTGATTCGGACAAGCTGTACACGAATCAGGTATTTACTTTTTGTTCAAACACTCAATCGTCATTTGCATTTTGATCCTTCTCCCCCTTTACCACCATGCTCATAATTCTGCAATTATGTCGCTCAGCCGAAATTTTAATATCGCTAACTGGTACAGAATTTTACGCAGACCAATTTTACTTCTATTCATTTTTAACGTATTGTCTGTTATTTCAGAGAAAACAACATTTTTTGAGCATTTTATTAATTTTTAAAGATGGTTCATTTCGTCAAAAAAATGAAAAAATTCTACAAAATTATATTTGTTGAAATACATATTTTGATGAAAAAAAAATGTCGGGTACTCCCAACGGGTCTGTACTAAAATAGACCAAATTTTTTTTTTTTTTTGGAAATCTGCAAACGGTGGAATCACAATAATTACGAAATGACCTCAAAAGGATGTGGTAAGAATTTCAGTTTCCTAACCCAATTTTTTAAACTTGCAAAACTCACTTGAAGTTCGAAAATTTCTCTTCTACGACCCCAAACCGGATTTTTTTGATACCCTCCTCCTACAAGCAACACGGGCGAAAAATTTTTTCAATCTGAACTTCTATCCAAGATGAATACCAATTTTATCTCGTCAATATTTTCTTGAAGCGATATGCATCACTTCTACACAAAATTACAATATCAAAAAAATCTCGATAAATTCGATTCAAATTCTTACGATACGAGAGTCGTTGATATCGATTTCACACAATGCTCCCATTCAGATCAGTCCATTCGATACCATTTATCTTCTCATAATACTTGTACTTACCTGAAACAAAAATAATAAAATAAATATTATTAATTAGCCATCATATTATCGCAGATTATAACCAACAGCATTAAATGGCAAGTAATAAAGTATTAATAATTCTAAAATACCCACAGATTAGGGCTCATTTGTAAGATAATTTTGTAAAGTACACGAAGAAACACGTAGAGGGTTTAAAGAAACACACGTCAAAAGACTAAAAATGCCATCACGTCCATTTCACGCTGGGCAATTGACAACTATTTTTCACTAACCCTCACAACTCCGCCATCTCGTCGAAAAAAGACCATCATTTAGTCCACCCTACAAACTTTCTTCATCAAGGGCGGTAAATTATTATTCAACATGATAGCAGGATGACGAATTTCCGAGCTTTAGATTTTAGTATGAAAATATACTGTCGTCGCTCGTATAATAAGTATAAGAGGATTATCAAATGACTTTTATAATAATTTTATGATCTCATAAATTTCGATTTTTACCAACCCCCTTCGCCTTATGTATACGCGGTCTTAACTACAATTTGAAAATATTGCAGAAAAATATAAATAGTGGGATAATAAAATGACATTTATAATTATTTTTATGATTTCATAAATTTCAATTTTTTTTTTTTAGTCTACAACCTCTCCGCTTCTTTTTTCCGACGATGTCAAAAATTACTATACATATATACCCGAGTAGCTTTTCATTTTTCTTTATTCTGTATTAATTTTTTCTTTCGTCATGGTACCAGATTAGGATAAAAAAAATATATTTTAGGATAAATTAATTTATTAATTTCTCACGATATGTCGATGTCAATCTACAAAAGCATATCAAGTACTAAAAATTTAAACTCGTACTTTTACCTAGAAATATATTTATGAGCAAAGTTGGGAATCTATTTTGTTCTTATTTTGGGAACCCATAAACTTTTAAAAAGTTATAAATCTTTCTTTACGTGCGAAAAATATTTTACCAAATGTTTTCTGCAGCAACTTTACAAGAATTTTATACAACTTTAAAATCGAAAAAGTTGATTTATCAGATCGTAATAATAATAGTATTGATTATTAAACTCTCTTCTCCTCACTTTTTTCTCATATTCCATTTCATTTTCACAGCTAAATAAATCAAAAAGAATAGATTTACGAGAGTAAAATTTCTTTAAATGTGTTTTTCAGGTAGAAACATACCATACCGTTAGTTATGAAAAAGAAATTAAACACGAGTCTGCAAACAAGTAACCTATCTAAACATTGGCTGCTATTTATGTACTCCAAAAATGTACAAGAAAATTGCAAAATGATTTTTAGAAAAAATTCTTTGATAGAAAATTCACCCCTTAATAACATATCAAACTCATCACATACATTCACCCCTCTCCTGGTCAAAATTGAGAAATCTCTTAAAATTAAAATTTAGGCATTACTGAAAAGTAGTCTTTAGACCAATTAAAAAGCCTCGAAATCTGCTGGAAAAAATCAAAAAATTGAGAGTTTTTTATACATTTTTTCAAAGCTTATGTGGCACCCTCTGCTCAGCTTCGGCAGCACTTTTAAATCGACAGACCAGCACTTTTGGACTCAGCGTGAAAGATATTATCGAATGGCACACTGTTTAAACTACATAGCAATCTTTTCGAACAAAACCTCACGAAAGTTAAGGGTCCTACATGTTCCTTTCATAGGTGTCAAATTTACAGCCCCAAAAATGTAGTGTTTTTATCGCTTTTTCTTATTTTTAGCCTGATTTTCTACGTCATATTGTCAGTGAAAACCAAGCTATAACACCCTATCGACCAACAGCGGTTGAGAGGGGGCGAGGGAATATCAGCAAAATCCGTTTTGGGATCCTATAAGAACATTTATACAATTTTTTACCATGTTAGATATTTTTTTTTTTCGAACTTTAAAATTATTCACTCCGCTCGATACCGAACAAAATCGCTCCAATTTGGTCAATGGGCTCAATTTGGCAACGGATCAGATTCATATGAGTGGGGATGAACTTGGATCAAAATTCAGTTATGTCCCAATTTGGGGTAGGGAATGCTGAGAGGTCAAAAACGCAAAAATTGCATCTTTTTAAGCCAATTGATAGAAACTCAAAAGTTGCATAACATATCCAAAAATCAAGCTCCTAAGTCAATTAGGAGGGGAGATATGGGGATTCTCCCCCTTTTTGACCTTGAAAAATGGCTGCTCCTCTCTTATCCCCCTACTGAATGGAACGAGTGGTCCTAGATGTGTTTTTTCGGAGTTCTGACTTTTCAGCTCCATTGCACCGCCCTTACAACACCAAAAAAGTGTTTATTTGATAGGTTTTCCTCATTTTTCTCATTTTTTGAATTTGTTCCTCACACGACTCCCCTGAAATTTCAGCTAGGAACTTGAAATTAGGTATGTACATTTAGTAGGAGTTCTAGATGTGTCTTTTTGAAGTCTCGACTTTTCAGCCCCATTGCACCCTCTCACAGCCCTGAATGCGTGGTTTTTTTGTAATTTTTCATATTTTTTGAGTATGTTCCTTCCATAACTTCGCTTCAAATTGGGCTAGGAAGTTGAAATTAGGCATATCCCATTTGTAAGGGCTCTTATTGTGACTTTTGGGGGTTTCGATTTTTCAGCCCCATTGAGCCCTTCCTACACACAATGCTGATCAGGAAAGCGATATTATTTTTTTCAATTCTCATGATTGCAATATGTCACGAAAATCAGGCTTTTTTTTCAGTTTGTTCCCCACATACCTCTACTCCAAAGGTAGCTAGGAAGCTAAAATTTGGTGTGTAGATTTAGTAAAGGTACTATATGTGCCTTTAAGAGGTTCCGACTTTACAGCTATTGCATCTCCTCGCAGCTCGAAAAATGTGATTTTTTTGGTACGTTTCTCCTATATTTTGAATTTAGTACTCGTACACCTCCCCTCCATATTGAGCAAGGAAGCTGAAATTTTGTAGGTAGATTTAGTAAAGGCCCTAGAAGTCTCTTCATGTAGTGTCTACTTTTTAGCTCCATTGCACCCCTTACCTACTGATAAGGAAAAAAGCATCACTTTTTGATGTTTTTTTTTTTTTTTGCTTTTCTGTATGTTTCACTTTTTTCCCAACTTCGTTAAATTTTCAATTTAGTTACGAATTGGCTGCAGTTTTCCATATCACTGTTATCGAACATCAATTGTTCCATATATATTTTCATTTCTTTCAAGTTCAAAACACACTTCACAAAATAAAACCACCACATGTACACACCATATATGTACTTAGATGCTTATATAATACACCATTTTGAGGTCTATTTTAAAAATAGGTACCGAGTTTTTGTATACTATGGTAAAAGCGAAATAAATACACTAATACCAGTACCTACACCACACCAAGAAGGTATTTTCTTAACGAAACATTAACGCCATAATTTTCGAAAAACAAAAGCCATTATACGTAGTATAAAAATCGAAGGACCTACACACAAAGTAACGTACACGTAAAAGGAAAAAAGCTACTCGTCTGTATAGGTAGGTTAGGTACATATTATACAAAGACACAACACACTTTAATACTCGGAAATGCGTTTGTAGTCCGTATTATATTTAAAAACCCCTCACAATTTGTACACTTAAAAACGTTTTAAGAACAAAAAAAAAAAAAAAAAAAAAAAGCGCCATCATTGCCAACCATCGTTATTTTAAATTACGAAGCATTTCGGTAATTTAATTTTCGATGTATTTTACGATAACGTGTCGTCGTGTACGCGAGTTTACAAGACATATGGGCAATTAATCGTTTCGGACCCTAAATTATGCATGCGAAATGTTGGATAGGTAGGTAGGTACCTACTATAGACAACGTAAAGTATGTATACCTTATCCTGTGTATATTGCATATAGTGTTCGGGTACCGAAAAAAAAAAAAAGCACGAGTGAACGAAAAACGAGAGAGAAAGAGAGAGATAGAATGAGCTTTTATAATGAAAACAGGGAGTTCTTTATTATTCGGTACATAGTCAGCTGTCTATTAGAGAAAAACGTTCTCTTCCCAGAGGATTAGCTGTTAAAAGATGTTGAAGAATGATTAGTATAATGTATAAAAATTGGTCGACGTTTTCGTTTTTAGAATACGTGTTAATGTGAGTTAATGATATTACGCCCGAAGCGAATCCTCGTGCGGCCAAGTCATAGCTACTCTGTACGATTCCATTTTTAGATACTTTTGCTGCATTCTCTTCTCCTCGCCAGTGGCCACGACCAGTTTCTCGATCGGTCGTGTTGATTTTGAAAATTAACCATATTGACGGCGAATTTTCGCCGGCTACTGATGACGTCGAGCGAGAAGGGTTTCTATTTTTACAAAATCTATACCTATACCGGCAAAGTATACATTACGTACTCGTATATACGAATGGTACAGTCGCGAGTAGAGTTCATTCAGTGATATGGGCCAACAGATCGTACCGAAGACCGCTAAGAATTATTGTCGTACGTGCTCGACGATCTGGCGTATAAATTATCAAAAGCTACTCGACCTCACGTACCTATACATACGCGCAGTTTTTCAAAATACACCGCAAAACAAATTCCCCGTATAAATAGGTTTGAATTCGAACCGTATGGTCGACTGATGTCAGTTTCATTTATTAAATGCGCGAGACACATTAAACGGGAAACGCGTAAATGGCTACAGATTATTTCGTAAACGATATATAACGTTATTTATTACGCTTGTGGTTTTTCTCAGATCAGAGAGAGAGAGTACTACGCTGAGTACACAGTACAGCGCTTATATAATCTTTTCCTAAATGACAGAAAAATATGTGACTTTTTTTTTTCGCACCCCCCCTCCCTTATTTCAGCATCTTTTCACTTCTTCGAGGTAGGGCCGCGTCTCGAGGACGCACGAGACATTCGCTGTTAATTGTCTCCCAAACTTAAACATATGTCAAAGTAGGCAGCCAAAATGTAAAAGGGAAGTTTTTTCCTCCAAATCTTCCAACTCTTTTTTCTCAATCAACGCCCATTTCGAGAGGTATTTAGCCGTGTCGAGTTTCCGGTACGTCATCCCAATGTGTTTTCACCATTAAATAGCACCCCCTCAGCTCATCGTACCTTACCGCTGGTGTACGGGCGAAAAAAAATCTCCAGCCAGCGGTTGATGGGCGACGCGTCAATCGTGCGGTGCGAGCAGGTGTACGCAGCAGGCCTTCTAAGGCTTGTTTCTCTATTGCTATCTCTTTCCGTGACCACATCTTACCCGGCTCTGTTCGCATTTCGAATGGTCAACGAAACAGCCATCGCAGCCGATCAAATTATCAAAATACTATCGATAAGCGATGCGATGCTCGTACAGTAATTGCTTAACTTATAGCCTGTCAAAGAATACAATGTTTTATCAGTTCGAAATAACCAGCCGAGATCGTATTTTACGACAATAACCGGCGTATTATCATTTCACTTCACATAATGTACAACGGGGGCTTGATGCTTTTAACACACAGAGAGAGGGTCGATGATGAATCTACGTTTCGACCAATTCATAGCCTGCCGCGAGCCTCACCCCGCATTGCCGCACCAGATCGTAAAAAATATTACGACGACGACCAACGTTCCACAAGTATACGGTACACATAAAGTATTAAAGAAAATTTTCTAATTCGAAAATTTTTCTCTTCGCACAACACAAACCATATGGAATTTTCTTCGTCTAATTTACGATGAAAATACCGTAAAATTTTCCCAAACTATAATGGCATACCAGACCGTTTGTTATGAACCAATAAAAATACGACTTTTGCTCAAATTTATGGCACCGAAACTGATAAAACAGAATAAAATTTCCACATCCTTTGAGAATAGAAATAATTTTTAGCCTGATTTTTTTTTTTCACAGATTTCACACTAAAGACATTTTTCAGCTTGAAAACAACGAATATTTAATACGAAACCTGTCTTATCGTGCAGAAAATTCTTTTTTTAGTTTTGATATTTATGTTCAACTTTGAGCATATGTGGCTTTATTTAGAACCAAATAAGAGTGATACGAGCATAGGCAAAGGTTGGTGATTTGGTTTGGGGGGTGGGGGGCTGAGCTCCCAGTATGGTAAACCAAAAAAAAATGAAATCAATATTTCATAAAATATTTTTGTTACGGCCCTAATGAGCCCCCCCCCCCCATAACTTTTTAGACTTAATTTATGGTGTTGAACGAAAATATATAAATGCTGAGAGCGAAGCAAGGGCTAAATTTTCCATGAAAAATAGGTACATTTCCGAAAGTTTTCGAAATGACCTTAAATAAAAATTTAAAAATCTGTATCTAATCAGACATTTAATTTTTTTCAACAGGGAAAAGGTATTTCGACAGTTTTGAAATTTTCATCCTCTCACAACGCTCCCTGCCACCCGTCAAATTTTTAACGTGCCAAAATGTTGATAAAAATCCATCTCTAATTTTTTCCGATTTGTAAAGAAGCAAAAGAAATATATGTCTACATTTGAACAGGGTTGGTTTGCATCGAACAGAATAATTAATTTCTTCGTTTAAGTCTTGGTAAGAAAAAAGTAGATGCTGTTAAATATAATCAGAATTAACTTTTTGTCCTACAAAGATATAGTTCAGTTGCTGGCGTCTAAGAAATAGAAAAAGACCCATGAAGAAACTAGTATGCATACTTAAACTCGCTGCAATTCTTCATCAGTCCAGCTAGACTGAAAATCTAACAGAGAAAATTAAATGATGATAAGCCCTTTTCCACATCTATGCCATATTGTGAATGAAAACTAGCCTTTTGCGGTTTATCGAACACCGAAGAATAAGGAAGAAATATTAAAAAATCCGTTTTGGAGTCCTAGAAGACCATAAAGACTATTTTTGGTCATGTAAGATATTTATTTTTATTTATCCCCTCCCCCCCCCCCATTAAAATATTATTTGTTCACCTTGATACCGACCAAAATCGATCAAATTTGAGGAATATACGCTTCGATCGACGAACCATTTGATATTCTAGAGTGGGGATGACCTCAGGTCAAAATTCAATTGTACCCAAATTTGGGGAGAGAGCCGAAGGGCTAAAATCAAAAATTGTTTATTTTTAAGTCAATCGATAGGCAATCCAAAGCAGTACAACATGTCCAAAAATTTGCATCCTAGATCAATTAGAAGGGGAGATATTAGAGTTTTTCTCCTTTTTGACATTGATAAAGGGCTGTTCTTCCCCTATCTCCCTTTAAAATTGATCTAAGAAGCTGAAATTTGGTATGCACCGTGCATTTTGCGAGTTACGACTTTTCAGACCCATTGCGCCGCCTTACAGTCCAGAAATGTGATTTTCGGGCGAATTTTCTCTTTTTTTCGTGTTTGTTCCCAGCTTATCTACCCTACCCCCAAATTGGGCTAGAAAGTTGAAATTTGGTATGTAAATTCATTGGTAGTATCGAATTTTTAGCCCCATTGAACCCACCTTACCTTTTACCACTAATTAAGAAAAAAGTTTTTTTCCAATTCATATGATTAAATGATGCTTTTTTTTGCAGTAGAAGGTCGAAATGCTGTAATAGTCCGAATTAGAAAAAAAGGAAAATTTTTAGCAAGATTTTTTATGTCATGTTGTCTATGAAAATCAGGTTCTATCAACCTATGGTGGATGTGGAAGGGAAAAGTATCAACAAAATCCTTATACAAATTTTAGAAGACCATTTAGATCATTTTTGGCCACGCTTGATGTTCATTCCTTATCATTTTTTCTCCCGAAACCTAAAATTATTTACTCGACACGATACCGACCAAAATTGGCCAAATTTAGGAAGCAGGGGTAGATTTTATGTTTTAAAGTGGGAATGATTTTGAGTCAAAATTTAAATTTGGAAAAGGGCAGGCTGAGGGATTAAAATGGCAAAATAATTGATTTTTTAAATCAATCGATAGATAATCAAAAGTTGAACAGCATAATCCAAAAAATTGTCCCTTACGTCAACTAGCAAAGGAGAAATGGAGGGGATTCTCCTTTCTGACCTTGAAAAAAGGCTATTCTATAGATATTTCCCATCCAAATTGAGATAGGGCGTTGAAATTTGGTATCTAGATTGAGTAAGATGTCCTAGATGTGACTTTCAAGGGTTTCAGCTTTTCACACCCATTGCAACCCCTTACAGTCCCGAAAATGTAGTTTTTTGGTCGTTTTTTTTTCATATTTTGAAATGGTTCCTCGCGTAACTCCCTTCAAATTGAGCTAGAACATTGAAATTTGATGTATAGATGAATAGATGAAGTATGGGTCTTAGATGTGCCTTATGGGGGTTTCGACTTTTCGGCCTCATTGCACTCCCTCCCCCCATGCTTGATTTCCTACATCATGTTATCAATGAAAACCAGGTCATTAGGTAGGGTCTATCGACCTACGGGGGATGAAGGGGAGACGATATCAACAAAATCCGTTTTAGGATCCTAGAAAAACATTACGACCATTTTTGGCCATGTCAGATATTTATTTTCATTTTTTTATCCTACCAAAATCGTTCAAATTTGGGGAATAGGTTTCAATTGGCGGAGGATTTGATACGTTGGAGAGGAAATGGCCTTGGGTCGAGTCCAAATTTTTGGGAGGGGGTGCTAAGAGGCTAAATCGTAAAAATTGTCCTTTCTTGAGCTAATCGATAGGGAATCCGTAGTTGTATATCATATCCAAAAATCAGCCTCCTAGGTCAATTAGGAGGGAGAAATGACGGGTTTCCCCCTTTTTGACCTTGAAAAATGGTTACTCCTCCCCTATTTCTCTACCAGATTGAGATAAAAATGTGAAATTTGGTGTGTACATGTAGTTGAGGCCGTGGATGTGTCTTTTGGGAGTTTTGACTTTTCAGCTCCTTTGCACCCTTTCTATCCTCAATTTAC
>FIZR01019652.1:0-23800 GCA_900060175.1 Ferrisia virgata | reverse complement strand
AAAAAAAAAAAAAAAAAAAAAAAAAAAAAAAAGAAGAAGAAGAAAGAAAGAAAAAGTAACGAGAGACTCCGTAGTGTTTCGATATCGTAACAACTTTTTGTTTTTAATTTCTCGATACAGACTATAGAGTTATCAATTATGAAAGAGAAAAATAGCACTTGTGTGTATTTATTCGAGCTTTGATTCAATTTACTTCTACCTGGTATAACTGAGGAACCTGACTAGGTACTTATATCGTTCAATTTGGATTGAATTCACAATGAAATTAAGCGACAAATTTAATTTTGAGACGGTACGCATCACGTCGTCGTTGTTGTCGTCGTCCAATCAAAATGTCCATTTTAGCTACCTACCATCGCCGTGTATCTAATTTTTAACGTACAACGATCGATAAATTAATTAACTCGCGTGAAATGTTTTTTTTTATTATTATTATTCAATTTACACGTGATTACGAACGAAAAAAAAAAAATAAAATATAATAAAAAGAGATGAGATGATTTGCATTTAGTACTACGCAAGTTAATCTATTGAATCAGTCGAAGTCATTGTCGACGTCGTCGGTGATGAACTTTGTGATACATTTTGTTGCCCTTGATTCATAAACATGGCTAAAACTAGTGCTGCTCCACGACCACTGCCTTCTTCAGATAATCGATGTTCGACCTGTAACAGCAGAAACGACCTTTACAGGAATGAAAAAGTTAATCTTTTTGTTTATAACACGTAGATACGTGGATACTCCAGCTAGGTTAGTAGGTTGGTAGATAGGTAGATAAAGGTGCTGCTTAATTAGGGTGTCTTTTTTGGTTGATGACCATTTTCATTAATTAAGTTTGCGGTTGAGACTCGTATACGTAATGGCGATGAATCTGCTTGGTATGTAGCTATGTACCGGGTGTTCCGCATTAACTTCGCCATCCTTGTATCACTGATAGGTCAACTCATGAGACTTACTTGTATAATGATTAGCATACCCAAAAAATTGAAGGAGCTTAGGTATGCGATTTTCAAAATTTCATTTTCACCCAAACCGGGTGTCTACTGACATGGGAAACATGCAAAGCATGAAAATAGCATGAATTTCGATATTTTTACCGCGAAAGCATGAATTTTTAACATTTTCCTCTTGAATGTGAGGATAAAATGCATCTCACACTTTATTTCTTGTCTAGTTTTTTTTTTGCCCTTTTTGAACTTGTTACAATGCAACCTTGATTAAAGCTATTGAAGGGCATCTGAGGCTGTGAGGGGGCTTGGGGCTATTAAAGGCGTCTAGGGTTAATATAAGGCAACTTGAGGGCAATTAAGAGCCCTGGGGGCGATATAAGGGAGCTTTGAGCCTATTCAGGGCATCTGAACGCTGCAGTGCTATATAAGAGAGCTTGGAGGGCTACATAAGGCATCCGAGGGCTATATAAAATAGCGTGGAGGCTATTATAGGGCTTGGGGCGCTTAAGGGTGTCTTAGCCATATTGGTCCATATAATAGACCTTAGGATGATATTTAGGGTGTCTGGGAGCTATATAAGAGAGCTTGAGGGCTGTTAGGTGCGCCTAAACGCTGTATAAGGGTATCGGGGGAACTATACAAAACGGCTTGGGGCTAATAGGGACATCTGAAGGGTGATATAAAGAGGGCTTGGAGGCTAATAAAGGCGTCTGGGGCGATGTAACTAGACTTGGGTTGCTGATAAGAGTGTCTGAACGCTATGGGGCTATACAAGAGAGCGTTGGGCCTATTAAGGGTGTCGAAGGCGATATAAGGACATTTAGGAGCTAGTAAGGGTGTCTGAGGGTGATATAAGGGGGTTTGGGGCTATTAAGAGCATCTGGGAGCCATATAGGCGGTCGAGAGGCTTCTGAAGGGCATCTGGGGCTACATGAGCGGGCCTAGGGGCTATTAAGGGCGTCTGAGCATTATGTAAGTGAGCTTGGAGGCTAATAAGCGCGTTTGAGAGCAATAAAAGGGGACTAGGTGCCAATTAAAGGCACTGGGGACGATAAAAAGGAGCTTGAGGCCTATTAAGGGCATCTGAACGCTACGGACATTATGAGGGCTGTTGAAGGCGTTAATTTTCATACAACACATACTCGATAGTATACACTATGTTTTAAGGCAAACAGCAAACTTTTATTGTTATTAATTTTTTATTTATGAATTTTCCAAGTAAGCGGTAGGTTTAGAGGAAAATGAAATTTTGAAAATAGCGTATTTCAGCCTCTTTAATTTTTTGGGTATACTGACTATTGTACATGCAAGTCTCATGAGTTGACCTATCAGTGATGTAACGATTGCGACGTTAATGTCGAACACAGTGTGTGTGTGTGTGTGTGTGTGTAAGTGTGTGTGTGTGTGTGTGTGTGTGTGTGTGTGTGTGCGTGTGTAAGAGCTGTTAAGTATATTCATTAAAGCCAACTAAAAATTGTATATGCATTTCACTGGCATGTATCGTTAGATGACGTGAAAAAAAATTTGTTTCGCCGCTTGACAAGGGCTTCGATTGTGATATTGAAATTAAATTCATTTCGGAAGGTTTATACGAGTACATTGTCCAAATATACTTATACCGATATCGTATCTGGATTCGACTCGATTACCTTTAAATACGAGCGTCAATCGATACTTTACGATATGTCACTCTCCAGTAAGTATCATTTTATGGTACCGAATTCCAATCTCATTCTGATGTAAAGGCCATTGGGGGTGACAAAAATTCCAAAAATAACGTTTTATACTCGCAGTTTCCTGGCTCGTGGTCTATTTACAAAATGCGAAAATGCGTTTTTTTTATTTCTTTTCGCAAATTCGATTTTTTTTCTAATGTTCCGAACGTGTTGTGAAGTATATAAAATAGTAGGAAAAAGAACAGAAAATGTGGATTTATAATGTTAGATGTACTAAAAAGGTTTGGAACCTAATAACTTGTATTTTACCAAGTTAAGGACATATTGTCATAGAAAATCAGCTAATTGAACTTAATTGATCGTTTTGGGCTTCTAGTAGACCATTTATGCCATTTTTGGACATGTCAAATATTTATTTTTATTTTTTTTTAGATTACAAACTTTTACGTGGCTTCTATGTTTAAGATATAAAAACTTACATTCTTTCAATATTTACTTATTGCGTGTAAAAAATATCTACTAAATATTTTTTTAATTTAAAAAATTTTTTAATATTTTTTATTTTTAATTAATTTTTTGTGTTTTTAATTTTTTTAATTTTTTCAGTTTTTATTTTTTTTATTTCTTTAATTTTTCAATTTTTTTAATTTTTGACCAAAACCTTCAAATTAAATATCAATAGATAATAGATGTCAATTCAATATTTAATATTATTAAGTCAATTCAATTTATTGGTAAATTATTTGAAATACTTGAAATTTAGCGAAAATTGGTTAAAAAATTTACTATAATGTATGAAAGTGAAGAAAACAAAATGAAATCGAAAAATGGATCAAAATTGATCTGAATCATGAAACAAAAATCGTGCAAAAAATTAAAAACTGAAAAAAATAGGGAAAACATTTACTGTATTAGCTAAAAACTGTGGACGATTGATCGAAAATCTCGAACGGGAATGTTGGAGAATGGGTGAAAACTGATATAAATTACGAATAAAAACGTTGAAAATCATTGAAAATTGAATACAAATTTGATAAAAATGAATACAAAGTCCAAAAGTTTGTTCAACAATAACAAAAAAAATGGCCAATAATTGCCATAAGTATAAAAAAAGACGTTGAAAATCTTCGAAAATTAAGTAAAGTGCAGAAACTTGTTAAAAAATCATGAAAAAATGTTGAAAAATAAGTGAAAATTGACATAAATTATTAAAAAAATTGCTGAAAATCATTAAAATTAAATAAAAATTAAATAAATATAAGTGACTGAAAATTGGCCTCAAAAATGAAAAAAATCTTTGAAAATTGTTGAAAAATAAGGTAAATAATTATCTAATAAGAGTAAAAAGTGGCGAAGATTGATCAAAATTACAAAAAATTATCAATAATGCTTGAAAATTGACAAAAAACGTGAAAAAAAAATAGTTAAAAATCCTCAAGAGGTTTATAAAAATTTTAGAAGAAGGGTAGAAATAGGCGAATGACCAAATTAATGAAAAAAATTGTTAAGAATAAGAAAAAATGTTAAAAATGAGTGGAAATTGAACTAAACTATGAAATAAAAGGTTGAAAATCATCAAAAATTTAAAGAAAATTTGATAAAATTAGGTAAAATATTCAAAAATTGATCCAAAAAACAAAAAAATGTTGAAAAATGGGTAACAATTGACCTATAGTATGAAAAACTCCGTTGAAAATCATCCAAAATTGGGTAAAAATTTGATGAAAATGGCTAAAATGTTCTACAAATTGATTAAAAATCACGATAAAATCTTGAAAAAAATGGATCCGAATTTTGGCATAAGATCGTTAAAAATTATCAAAAATTGGGGGAAAAATAGACTAAAGTGGGTAAAAACTGAAGAAAATGAATTGAAATTCACGAAAAGATTTTGAAAAATGGTTGAAAATTAACATAAATCGTGGAAAAAGTCGTTGAAAATCAGCTAAAATTTTTAAAAATTTAATAAAAATGGGTAAAAAGTACAAAACATTGAGATGGAACACCCTGTACAAATAAATCACTCTCCTACACTTATCAAATTTGCATACATAGTTTAATTCTACGTCTATTTATCATGAAAATCAAGCTAAGTAAAGTGCTGCCAATTTGAACAACAACAATTCCTCCTCCTACGAAAATTCGTCGCGAAATCATTGCTCGAGTTTATTCTATTATTGTAAGTAGATATAATATATTCATTCTGCGCCACCTGGTTTTTCTTTACACCAACGACCATTTTTTCAGCTTTCAAGAAAAATAAAAATTCCCTAAATTTTCAAATCTATAATTTAACCATTTTTTTAAACAAATATTAATGTTTTTCTCATAATTTTTCATCAAGTCACGTTACAAAATTTTTTTTTTGTATCCAATTTTATAAAATTTCTATATTTTTTTCAAAATTTCCCACACTTGATTTCTCAATTTTCTCTCAAATATTTATATAAAAATACATATGTCAAACATTTCAAACTTTTGTATCCATGTTGTATTAATTCTATATATTTTTAATGGAAATTCATAGGTCAAAAATTTTCATACTTTTGTATCCACATTGTATCCAAATTATATCAATTTCATATACTTTTTCTGGCGCAGTTGTATCAATTTGCATGGAAATTCAGAGAGCTTAAAATTTTTGAACTTTTGTGAACAAATTGTATCAATTTACATGGAAATTCAGAGAGCGTCTCGTACTCTTTCTGGCATAGTTGTATCAATTTTTTAATGGAAATTCATAGGTCAAAAAATTGCCTACCAAATAAAATTTCCATATTTTTAATCGCTCTTATGAATACTCTGTACTCTTCAGGATTTTCTTCAAAATTATTTTCATAGTAATTTTCCATTTTTATAAACATTTGTAGAACTATTAATGCAAAAAAAGAAAAAAAATATTCAACATAATTTATCTGTGGAAGATGTATTGCTTATCAAGGCTACTGTTTTGTACAAATATGATGTAATTTAATATGCGAATGTAAATTTCGACGTATCTACATTTACTAAATCTCAAACAAGTTACACATACTTGAGTATGCATTTTTCTCTCTCGTTTCTCATTAATATCAGTCTAATCTCAATTTCACTACGCTTGCGTTAATTAATTCCTATTTAACCTCTAAATACTTCATTTTCTATCATGAAATCTAATCGGTTATATCCCAGCAGTGGCACAGCCTAATCTTATCTGGTATCACACTGTACCTAATTCAATAATAGATAACCAACATTCATTTCAATCAATTTTGAAAATTTTTGAAAATGTATTCTCTTTAGTGTGCATATAGAAAGACAATTATGAATTTTGTAATTTTATTTCTTTTTTCGACAATCGTTTTTACTGTCAACAGTGAATTTACCAAGGATAATTCCCAAACCATTAGCGAGAAGAATGTAAGTACAGTATATTTTCTGCTACCTTTAAAAGACTTCCAGGACCATTCTCTTATTTTGTATAGGTTATAAGCATTGCTTAAACATGTATTTAAATAATTCGTAGGTAGGCAATCTGAAAGGAAGAAACGGTGATACGAATGATAATGGCGAAAAAGCTTATGAAAATAAGAACGAAAGAGTAAGCCATCACAATGTTTCGAATAGTAATGGCAAAAAATATCACTATGAAGACAAAAGTGTAAGAACATACCTTTAAATTAAATTCAGTGCTCAATTTTACTCAATGTTTGCTGACGAAAATTTTCTATATTTGTAGGTGGGCACCCATGCCAAGGAGATTGAAGCTGAAATAGAGGAGATGCCGAAAGAAGATCAGGTGGCTGCATACAAGATACACGCGAAATGGTTTGGGAGAGCCACAGGGACGGAAACGAAATTAAGACACAAATTAGTAAGCATCTTGAGTACTTATATTTTTTGTTAATAGACACGACTATGCTTTTGTCTATAATGAAAATTATATCAGCTGTTAGATGAAGCGAACGAGAAAATGAGCTCTACGCATTGTTTTTCCTCATTTTATTCTCTTTTACATAGTCTACAGAAAGGAAGAAGAATATAAAAACTGTTATCTTACCAATACTGCGAGGAGAAGTTGAAGACTATGAGCAAAAATATTTACCGTCAACCAATTTGGATAAATTATTGATGATACGAGAAGTGAAGAAAAAAGATCCTGAGTTTGCAGTACCTGAGTCAATGTTCAAAGCTTATGAACTGTCCCTTCACTACGTGCGCTGGCAATATATATTACATTTCAGCACTCATCCAGATATGGCAGAATTACGAAAATTTCTAGCAAAGCATTATCGAACCATTAATAATGAAGCAATAGCGAAGACTTTGGCTATGTTTTATGAGAAAGCCTCTGATAAGATACATGGTGCCATGGCTGACCTTACTGAAGCTGAAATTGAAGAAGGTCTAATAGCTAATGGTCTACAAGATAGAGATATGATTGCTGTTGTAAAGGCACTGCTTTTTATACCAAAAGGTAGGATGGATGAACTCTTCATTTAGTCAGAGTGAAGTACTCTTGTTGGGATGTAAACAAATCCAATATTTTTGTTCTGTGAATTTTTTGTAGATCAGTTTTTTATTAGGTTGCAAATAAATGCCTTTGTTAGTTACTGCACATTTTTTTTTGTAAAAAAGAAATTAAATATGTAGTTGAAATCTTGACCTTTCATTTTTTTATTTCAATAACTCTTAAGCTCCTAACCCACGCTGATTTTCCAGTACATAATGTTTGATAACAGCGGTAAATGAGCTCCAACAAGGGTGGTAACCCTATTTACTCTCTTCCAGAAAAATGGTCTGTGCTACAGCGCTGTAATTGACATACTTAATTCAACTAAACTATATGAATTCAATTAACAAAATCAAATAGAAAAGAGCTAACATCATGAATGAAAAAAAGTAAAAACGAAGTACCTACCTGAACTATAGCACATAAAACAAAGAACGTTTACATCATTGCCAATAAAGAGATTCAGCTTGCGGCAGAGTCCGCGACAAGCGCAACTGTACACTGTAGTCTGTACAATGTATAATATAGGTATTAACTACTCAATGTTTCGAAAAGATTCTAGCTGACTGATTGGTATTGTTTGATGAAAGCTGAAGAAAAAAGGGTAAGAGTTAATATGCTGATAGGTTCTGATTCATTAGGCAAAGTGCTATGAGAAGCTTTGGATTTTCATTGGAAGAACTTCTCATATTTTTTACTGAATTCAGTGAAATTTTTTACTTAACGACCTTCTTAAAAAATGGTTGAAAATGCATGATGGAATCAAAGCTAATTTTTGTGTAAATGCAACCTATGAACGAAGAGGTCATACAGAAATGATTCAGACTAATCAAATGCATTTGCAAACTGAAAATTATACATTTCTTCGCGAATCTAACTTGGATGAGATGTATGAAGATGTAATTCATGATATATTACAAAGACATGAAAATATAGCTGATAATTTAGAAGGTACTCAATGGGTTTTAGTATCAATTGATAGTTTCAGAATAAATATTAGTATGAGCAGTTTTAGATACAAATGTTAACGTTGAATCTTAGTTAATTTGATTTTATAAAAATCTGAGTCAGAAAATTCGTGAAAATTTTGTTGTTCATATCTAAAAGATTGTAAAGTTCAAGTGCTCATACATGAACAGTTTTAGATGTAAATGTTGACGTTGAATCTGTGTTAAGATTTGAACTAAAAATTTGGATTTATAATCGTCGACTGAAGAGCTAGATACTTAGTTTGAAAAGTTAGTCAATATTCTTGCCTAAATTTTGGGGTCCTTACAAATTATGAAAATTTGAGAGAAAATTGAAAAATCATCAGGGATGGAAAATTTTGAAAAAATATAGATAAATTATAAAAATTGGATACAAAAAATAAAAAATTTTGTAACCCAACTTGATAAAAAATTATGAAAAAAACATTAATATTTGTTTAAAAAAATAGTTAAATTATAGATTTGAAAATTTAGGGAATTTTTATTTTTCTTGAAAGCTAAAAAAAATGGGGGTTGGTGTAAAGAAAAACTGGGTGGCGCAGAAAGAATATATTATATCTACTATCGTACCTTTACGCTTCACGAGTAAAAATATATGGAAATTTTATGGATATTTTATTATAGAACTCATATATCTCATGGAATGTATAGGTATAGGATAGAGGTGCAAGTACATAAATAGATACCAGGAAACAAATCGTGCGAATTTCATCGAAGAAAATCACAACTTTCCTTCCAATCTAACAACTGGCATTCGTTTCGCATAAATCATCCACACGTATCTAACTACCTAGCTACCTACCTATCAACCTAGCACGTTGTCAACACAGTCTAGTCGGTAATAGGAGCAGGCAGAAGGGTAAAAAATCAAAAAATACTCACCGCAATCCCTTGATTAACGTATCCGCTAATTTTATCCCTTAGAATTTCCTTATAAGTTGGATGTTTTTTATAAACGCCGCCGTCGAAGGCAACAGCGACGTGATTAATAGCCATTTTATTCACGACGGTGGCAACAGCAGCTGCTAATAATTTAGCCGACCTTCGACAGATCGTTTTACAAATATACCGCACATTAACGCAATCTTGAATGGAAGCACGTTGAAATTTCATTACCTCCAAAATACCCAACGTTTTATCCAACTCGCGCGTATTATCTCTGCCAAGTCAAAAAGGGGTAAAAAAGATCAGCCACATCGTTTGACAGCACATTTGTTGTAGGTACATACGTTACATATGTGTATATGTTTATATATATATAGATATAGGAGTAGATATATATTATATTCATTCTACACCACCTGGTTTTTCTTCACGTCAACCCCCATTTTTTCAGCTTTCAAGAAAAACAATAATTTAACCATTTTTTAAATCAAATATTAATATTTTTCTTATAATTTTTTATCAAATTGAGTTACAAAATTTTTTATTTTTTGTATCCAATTTTTATAAAATGTCTATATTTTCTTTAAAATTTCCCACACTTGATGATTTCTCAATTTTTTCTCAAATTTTCGTGATTCGTATAGACCCTGAAATTAAGGAAAGAATATTGACTAACTTTTCAAACTAACTATCAAGCCCTTTAGTCGATGGTTATAGATTCAAGTTTTTGATTCAAATCTTAAGCAACACAAATTCGACATCAACATTTATATCTAAAACTGCTCATACATGAGCACTTGAAAACTTCTGTTTGGTTATCAACTAATATGTGTGTGTGTGTGTACCTAATGTGTAATGAATGTCATCAATCCTCCGGATTGGATCACAGAGTGATTCAAAACCTTTCCCTCTGCATTTCTCATGTACAGGTTGGGATGTACCAATGCTTGAAAAAGAGGTTTAACACAAAAAGAAGTGAACTCAAGAAAAAAATTAAAATAAACAAATAAAAAATTATTAAATAGGATTTAAATCAAAAATATCAAGATAAAATTCTGAAGCTAATTCAGAATCTTCAATATTTTTCCAAAATTCACCAACACTGGGATAATTTCTTAAAAGTAATATTTTATTTCTTCTATTATAAAATTTGTTGAATGAAATAGCTAAATGACTTAAACCTTTGTATTCAAACCACAAAGATCCTACAATTGTCAGTTTTCCAGCATGACTTACAGAAATTCCTACTTTTTCATTCAAGTATTTATAGAACGGAATTTTAATAGTCTTTTTAAATTGTTTATATAGATAAAACATTCTGTTTAGCAAATGACCTAATTGACATTGATAATACAACAATGTTTTTTCTTTAAATTTTAGTAAAGGAATACCTTTACTTTTAACAAAATCTGCTAAGACATCCAAATTTTTTATAGAATAATCAGGAAATGAAATATGTTCAACTTTTTGATTAAAACAAAAATTTTTAATTAAATACTTATTCAAATTTTCACCTTCTAATTTTTTGGGTGTGGCTTTCTTAAAACCATTAAATCCAAGTGATTTTAACGCATAGGAATTCAAATCACTATTTACTTTTAATTCACCAGGTATCACTTTATTCAAAATATCATCCTTTGAAGAAGGATTTTCAATAATTACATCAATAATATTATTTAAAACAAAATTTAAACTACCACGTAAACTTTTGGTCCGCCATGTTGAACCTATTTTGAGAGATAGGATACCATTCATTACACCTCTGTACCAATAATGTGATCTCGTCTAGATAAAAGATGTACATTGACCATTATTTCTCTTTAATGTACAGTTCATAAATTTTTCCTTGGAATATTTTTCTCATCAAAAAATTTATTCACATAGGTACCTACTACCTAGCTGAAAACAGGTATTGTAAAAAAATTTAATTTTTTTAAATAAATTTTTCCTCAATAAATGGAAGTATATAAAGATTATTTTGTTGAGTTGGATGAATTCAATTTTTCAAATATTATTTCATCTAATAAAATGAAGTTGCATAGCAGCTGTATACCATATTTCAGAAATCCTATCAATCAAACAAAATCAAAATATGAAACTCTAATGGATCCACTTTCAGATAAAATTCAACATTTACCTAAATTAAAACAAACCAAATATAATAAATTATTGGTAAATATTATAGTGGTGTTTAAATCTTTTAAATGAAATTTTAGTCTGAATCATCTTCAATTACATCTTCTTGTATCCCCTCATCAGGTTCAGATCAGAATCATAATTTGTATTATTTGAATATAAATTTATAAAATAATTTTCTAGATCAGATCAAATTCATTTCCAGAATCATCGCTCTCATAATCAGGATCAGGGTGTTCATGTAATTCAAAACTATATAAATTTTGTAGATTTCTAATTGCTCTCATAAATTGATTATATTCTTCAGGATTGTTATTATAATCATTATAATATCTTCATTATCATTTTCCATTATGTAAATCTTTATTGGAAAAAACAAAGTTTTTTTTGATAGCTATATGAAGGTTATACAGCATTTACATTCTAATATCAGTTTATAAAAAAGTATAATGTATCTGATTCTTTTGTAAGAAAAAAATTAAAGTTGTAGAATACTCCTCATGCAACCAAAAATAGAAATATTCTCATCCCCAGAAATAGATTAGGTCAGTTTTGTCTATCAAATGTAATTGATGAAACATCAGCTGTCGACACAATCCAAGTACAGAATGAACTTTCAAAAAGTAATTTAAGTGGAGTTAGAATCCTAAAAACAACAAAGTTCCAAAAAACCCTCCAGATATTAGTGATGAATGGGAAACAATTAATTTAAATGAATCAGATAAAAAATATTATAAATATGGGAAGTAAAAATTTCAAATAGTTTATTTAAAAAATTTTTTCACATAATGTTTCTAATGATCCTCCCATATTGAAAAAAAAATGTCTTGACTTATGTATTTCTATGTAAATATTTGAGAAAAAATTGAGAAATCATAAAGTGTGGTAAATTTTGAAGAAAATATAGACAACATATTTTATTTAAAAAAATGATTAAATTATAGATTTGAAAATTTAGTGAATTTTTGTTTTTCTAGAAAGCTGAAAAAATGAGGGTTGGCGTAAAGAAAAACCAGGTGGCGTAGAATGAATATAATATATCTACTTATAGATATAGGTATGGGTATAGAAGATATCAGTGTCGTTGTCGCCTTATAAATAGAAAATAGAAAATTCGCCTAGCACCTTCGTAGGTTTTTCCTGTTTATCGTCGGCTTCGCGTTCTTCTGTAAGGAAATTCTTTTCAAATCGTTCGCTTATCTTTTACGAGTCATCTTTTCTATATAAGTTATATATTATTTAAAGGTGTAAATTTGTAAAAGCTCGTGTTATACGTGATCGACATTTTTTCAATGCCAATAATATGTGTCAAAAAGTTCCAATTTCAAGAAGTCTATAGTCGACTTGTATAGGTATTTATCGGAATATATACTTGCTATCGAGGCAGAATGCTCTTCTCTCCTCCATGCTAATGTTATTTTCTAACCTACATAATCCGTAACTCTTAACAATGAAAAAAAAACACCGATAGACTGGTAAAGAGAGAAAAGAAGAGAAAAAAGAAAGAATTATCAGTAAATTATCAAAGTGACACGTGTGCAGTTTTTCTCTGTATACTACGAGAAACATGAGCTTTTACACGTTATCTAGTTGGCAGATCTGTTTAATCGAAAGGAAAAAGAAAGAGCTGAAAAATAGAAAGACTTTGAAATCTTTGACGGCGGCGCGACGTTTTGTTCTAAACATATTGATGTGTTCAAATAATTACCCTTCTATTTCGTAAATGAATTCTGGACACATGGCTCTTTTTCGACTGAGCATTTCGGACGTTTCTCCATCGAATAAGTATTTCAACTCGATACCTTTGAGAATAACAAGTCGTACCAATTCGCTGAAGTACAACGCGCTAATCATTTTCTCAAAGCTGGAAAACAGGTGAAAATTGCATCAGATCGTCGCGTCGGCTTTAATAATAATAGGAATTAATGGTGGAATAGTTTTTTTTTTGTCTTTTTATGTATCTAAATCCCGATCAGTTTCTGTTTCTACCGAAGGCTAATTTCCCGTTGTTTGTTTCTGGTAAACTAAATTGGGAAAATTTAGCGCCATGTTTTTATTTTTTCGCTTCCTCAATTCCACTTTTAAATTCACACTACGTAAATTAAAAACTTTTTAAAAAGTATAGGTATACTTTTTAAGAGCTCCCAGCGGAATTCGTGTGTATTATAACGTATCTGTACAGGGTAACTTTACGCTTAGATAATAGCAGTTCACTTTTTAGTAAGTTTCGAGAAATAAAATATTGTCTATGGCGATTTGTTAAATTTTGTTTAAACGTTGTAAAAGTAACTTTTTTGATTTTTTTAAGCTTGATTTTTTTTCAAAAAAAAATGGCCCATCTTTTATTATGCATCAGTTAATTAGAGACCAAAGGCACAATGGAATGCTTGTTGGGGTAGATTTAAAAAAAAAAAGAAAATTTTCAATTTTGATAATTTTTTGATGAGTTGAAATCCCCCTGTTCATAATATAAAGTTTTATCCTGTCAAGTTGATTAAAGGAGCATCCGTAGACTCTCCCATTTCAGTCATTTTTGAAAAAAAAAAATTATATTTTTATTGAAATCCTGTCTTCTGAAAATGTTGACAAATCAATGATTTACAGAAAACAAAGGTCAGCTTTTTCGCATTTACTCGAGATTGGAGCGTCTTACGAAAAATTTACAAAGGAGCAAAATTGTAGAAGATAAAATTTCCAACCGATGACATACTGTAAAATTTTCTTTAAAGGACTTCGGATCCCTTAAAGAGGCTTCCTAACTCTTCAATAGCCTACAGAACCCCTTAAAGTGAATTTAGAGTTCCTTAAAAGGGCTTCAAACGTCCTTCAATAGCATTCAGGCCCTCTTGAACAGATCTCAAACCCCCTACCTTCAATAGCATTCAGAACTACTTAAAGACACTTCAGAACCGTTTGAAAATACTTCAGTATCCATCAAAGAGACTTCCAAACCCTTCAATAGTCTTCAGAACCCCTCTAAAGACTTCAGCGCCTGATAAAAAGACTTCAGACACCTTTCATGCCTTTCAGAACCCCTTCAATAATAGCCTACAGAACTCTTCAACAACTTCCAGAATCTCTTTAAGAGGCTTCAGACCCTTTCAAGAGCCTTCAAGCCCTTTCTACAGACTTCAGAGCACCATTTTGTGAATTGAAATATTCCTAGTCAGTATTAAAGGTGAGGAGGGTTCAATTGGGCTGTAAAGTCGAAACCCCCAAAAGTCATATCTAAGAAACCTATTAAATTTTTTCTAGTTCAATTAGGAGGGGTATTATGCAAGGAACAACCCCAGAAAATTAGAAAAAACGACCAAAAACCAAATTTTTGAAGCTGTGAGAGGGTGCTATGAGGAAGAAAATTCGAGACTCCCAAATAGCACATGTAGAGCTCATTCTTAATGTACATACCAAATTACAACTTTCTAGCTAAATTTGACGGCGAGGTAGGGGGAGAACAGCTCTTTTTCAATGTCAAAAAGAAAAAACCCCTCATATCTCGCTTCCTAATTAACCTAGGAAGCTGATTTTTAGATATGTTATACAATTTTGGATTCTCTATCGATTAGCTTACTAAGGGATAATTTTTATGATTTTGATTCCTCAGCACCGCCAACCCATATTTGGGCATAACTGAATTTTGACCCAAGCTCATTCCCACTCGTGTGTGTATATATATATAGCTAATCCATTGTCAAGCAGAGCCTATTCACCACCGAATTCGAGCGATTTTGGTCTGTATCGAGCAGAGTAAATGATTTTTGTCTTGGGGGGGGGGGGGGAAAAAAAAAAGGGGGGGGGGGGGTAAAATAAAAATAAATAAATATCTGACATGACCAAAAATGATCGCAATGGTTTCCTAGGACCCCAAAACGAATTTTATTGATACTCCCTGTCCCTCTTCCACCATAGGTCGATAGACTGTAATAGCCTGGTTTTCATTGACAATATGACATTGAAAATCAGGCTAAAAACATCATTTTACATCTTTAAACTAGGAAAAGAATTATTGTTGGAAAATAAAAAATTTTTCGCTTTTGATCTTTACTTTTCTTTAATTTCTTAATTTCTGATCGAAATGTTCATTTTATCAAAACGATGATATCCTATTACCATGTAAATCGTGTACTTTTAGGTAGCAATTTTCAAATTCCGAGTTAGCCTTTCACGTCTTCACAAAGTAATCTGCTCGTTTCGTGCTTCGAATAAAAAATGATGAAAATAAAAAAAAGCAATTTGAAAAACCATATTGTGTATGCCTAGCTTTGTTGAAAGCGAAAATGAAATAAATTTTTATGGAATACATGTCACATCGAGGTACTACAAATGTTTAAAGTAAGTAGTTAATCTTGGACAGAGGAGACTTTTTACTATTTATCGCGCGTCCAGTCTACGCGCATAGTAAAAAATGCCTCGGGTACCTTCTGGTTGAATAGAAGCATATAACTAGAAGATTTCAAAATCACCCATAGTGCATTTCTATACTTACGTAATTCTATCTGCGTATACTTCCATAAGTGTACTATGCATAGCAAGGGAAACTTACGTATGTTTTCCCGGATTTTTTGATATAGCATCAACATCCCTGTCGTATTCGGTAATGATATGATCAAGAGCGCCGTTGACACCAAAATTTCCCAGCTCTGTATTGATAATCATGTGAGATTTTGTTGGGTCTCCATTGAATTTAGATATATTTTCGATCTTCTCAGTATAGCAGACATTTGTACCGGTTCCTACAGATGTTGAATAGGTAGGGCTGAATGAGAGAGTAACTGAATTGAATATAACCCCAAAAGTACATGTTCTATCAATATCTAACCTAGATCTTTAGATTTGAAAAATTTTCAAAAATTTTCAAAAACCTGAAAATAATTTGAATTTTTTCAAAATTATTGTTAGAGGCCAGGACCTCTTTCCAGAGGGGTTCAAAAAGTGTCACTTTCTGTATTTTTTCATAATTTTCCAAAAAAAAACATGAAAGAATTACAGTATATCAATCGATAGAGGGGGAAGACCATGAGGAGGAAAAGTACAAACAAAATATTTTTGCGGTCCTAGAAGACCATAAAGTCCATTTTTGGCGACGTTAGATATTTTTTTAATTAAATTTTTCTTATTTTTTGAGTTTGACCTTCTCATATCTCCTCCTCGAATTGAGATGAGGAGGCTTGAAATTTGGTACGTAAATGTTTTAGATGTGCCTTTTAAAAATTCCAACTTTTCAATCCCATTACACCCCGACACAATCCCGAAACAGTAGTTTTTTGTAGGTACACTTTTCTTCATTTTTCTTGTTACTCTTTCTCATATCTCCCCTGAAAATTGAATTTAAGGGTAGAGATTTTGTGCTTAGATTCAGTAAGAGTTGTGAATGTATGCGCCTTTTAAGGATTTCAGCTATTTAGTCCAATACCTGCTTGTATCCCTACCACACCATCAAGAAAAAAATCACACAACGCCCCTCAAAAAGCTACGCATTGCGATGCATTTTTTTGTTTTTTTTTTTTTCAATATTTTAAAATTCAAACTTTGAATTCAGTTTTACAAGTAAAAAAAAAGGGTATAAGTAGATACCAGAGTGAATAGGTGGAACCCTCAAAAAATGTATCTAGGGTCTATACTAAATCCTCGTAACAAATTTTAACCTTCTAGCTCAATTTAGAGAAGAGTTATGCGAGAAACAAACTCAAAATATAAGGAAAATCGACCAAAAAACTACATCTTCCGGGCAGTAAAGGGGTTCAATGAGGCTGAAAAGTCGAAATCCTCAAAAGACACGTCTATGGCTCTTATCGAGTCTATATACCAAATTTCAACTCTCTAGCTTAGAACAGCTCTCTTTCAAGGTCAAAAGGGGAAAACCCCTCATATCACCCCTTATAATTGATCTAGGATGCTGATGTTTTAATATGTTATATAATTTTGAATTGTGTATCGATTATCTTAAAAAGAAACAATTTTAATGATTTTAACCCCTTTAGCACCCCCTCCCCCAAATTTGGGCACAACTGAATTTTGTCCCGAAGTCAACCCGACTTTGAAATATCTAATTTGCCGCTTATCTAAGCATATTTTCCAAATTTCGTCGATTGATCGGTATGGGGCTGAACAAATGATTTTTAAATCTGCGGAATAAGTAAAAATGAAAAAAAAAAGAAAAAATTTTTAAAATAAAAATAAAAAAATAATATTAAAAAAATAAAAATAATTGAAATAATTAAAATAAAAAAATTAATAAAAAAAATGTATATTAAAAAAATTGAAATAATTATCTGACATGGCCTAAATAATCGTAGTGGTCTTTCAGGACTCCAAAACGGATTTCGTTGAGATTTTCATTGACAATATAACGTGAAAATTAGGTTAAAAATTGAGTTAGAAAGATCAATTTTTTTCCACATTGTTTCCAAATAATTTCTCAGCTAGTGTGACTTCTGAGTTCGCAGATTTATATTTTTTAAAAAAGTTAGATTTAGCCCACCCTCACCCTGATATGCACCTTACATATTACTTCGATTTGGCGATTGCAATTCTGTAAAGTAGTTTATACCTAGTTATAATATGGAATGATAAATAGCATTCGATATTCAATAGCTAAGTAAAACTTCGTTTTGTCAAATCTTGATGTAGGCAATTTCGCTCACACTTGTTCACTTTAAATAGTAAGGAAACTTATTGGTAAATTATAATATTCTCGAAGATAATTTAGTAATTAACTAATATTGGTAATGGTGGTACGCATTGAAATTATTTCCTTACCTATTATAACACCAGCGCGACATATATTTTCATTCCAAACACATGACAAGAGACAACCAGTGGTATCGTTGAGTAAAACAATCGGGCTTATGTTCAACTATATCGGCGAAACTTGAAATTGAATTATTTCCACGTAATTTTGGAACCACAGTGACGCTGGCAGGATTTTTAATCGAGACGTGACGCGTCACTGTCGTCGAGAAAATTGTTAGCCACTTTACCAAACTTACTCGTCGTTTTTCCAACGCTTTTCTCAACAATTCGATGACATCATTGCCCTCTACACCGGAAACGGAGAAATTTTTAGTCCAACGTATGAGATAGGCTTTAGTAAGTCCTTCCATTTTGACAGGGAAACTAAAACAAAAACTAAGGCCCAAATTTTCTTCTTTTATATGCGTATCTTCGAGAAACAATTCGATGCAGAGTGCTAGGTATTCGAAAAACTGCGCAAAATCAAGTGCACAAAATAGGCTACAAATTTGTGATCGGTTATAGGATAGGTTGAAACGGGCGATACTTTTCTATACACTTGATTACTTACGTCTTCGGAATTACCAGTCATTTTTTCCTCGGGGAAAGTAAATGTTCTACATTCCTTTTCGTAAGTTTTACTTGCTTTAAATGTAAACAGCATTATTCTAAAATGAGCTCCACCGAGGTCCAATACTAGATAACGTCCTGTTTCTGTTTGGATCATCGTAAAATATTTATGGTTAATTGGTTAATCGCTTTTGCAAAGTATTTGAGAAAATTATAAACTGTAAATAATATGTAAGAATTCAATTTTTCAAAACAAAATTTCAAAAAAATTCCTTTTCAAATTTTGAAAATTTTCAAAAAATTTTCGAACTTTGGCTCAGTTTTACTAATTTAAGAAATTCAGTTGGAAAAGTAAAATTTCTACCTTATCACTTCGAGGTCATTTTGCAACCATTGTAACCCCATTGTACGCAGATTTTCCAAAAAGCAAACACCTCGAAAAAACTGGTTCATTTTGAACCCAGTTTATTTGCTCCGCAATTTCCAAAAAAAGAGCATTAAATATATACAAGATGTTTTGTTTCGATAGTGCTTCCTTCATATCACAAGCAAAACTACTCAAGTTGGACCTTGGACGTACGTATAATGTTTTGCCTATCCTAATCATTGCTGGGGAAAAGATACGCATATCTGAAATTTAAACCTCTGAAAGTCTGAGGTAATTACAGACATTATTTCAACTTTTTATTTAAATATGTTAAAACTATCTGGTTGGTTTAAAAATTTTGGAAAAAAATTCCATGTTGCATTTTTTTGCTTTTTTCAAAAAAAAAATCATAAATGTAAAAATTTCACCAAAAAGTTACCTTTTCTGAAATATTGGACCAATTCAGAGAAAATATACAAAACTGGGTAAATTTTTCAATAAGATTACATTCTATGCGAAAAAATTTTTTTCTTGGAAAAATTTTTTAATAATATTTTTTTCTCAAAATTTCCAAATTACTTGAGGAAAATATAATCATGCCAAGTGGTGTGGAGTACCTTACTACTATAAGGGAAAATTTTTAATTGGATACTTATAGGAGCTTTTTAAATAGTTAGAGGTCAAAATTTGAAATTTTTTTGCTAAATTTTTATGTTTTTTCTTACATTATTAAAAATATCTCTCGAACCACTCAACCTTCCCTCTCAATTTTTTTGCTGAAAATTTTACACCATATACGTAACACTTTGACACAAACCGGTCGTCTCTAGCATTTTCGGATAAAAAGTTGATAATTTTTGAAGATGACTTCAGATTCTTAGATCTTTGCCCCTGCAATGATTAAGATAGGAAAAAATTACACATTCGTGTAACTTGAGTTGTTCTACTTGTAATATGAAGGAAGCACTATCAGAGCGAAGCACCCTGTACACAATTACACAATAAAAATTTAAAAAAAATTAACTCATATTCCTGAAATAAAAAATTGGTTTCATCTCAAAATCTGTCATATTCTACACATTTTCGCCAAACTATCAGAGGTATGGCGTTGTTAAACAAGACTCGAATACCCAATCATCCAATAAAATTTACAACTGCTGTACTTCAGGGTATGAAAGCGACTACTATTTAAGTTGACAGAAAGTTAGTTTTCAAGTCTTAGAAAATTTGTGAAAAATCCCAAAAGAAATTGTAGTAGATATTGGCTGAAAATTCGACTGTTGTGGTTTTTTCCATATTATGTTTTTTAGCCTGATTTTCTATATCACATCGCCAACGAATACCGAGCTATTACTGTCTATCGACCCTAAGCGTGAGATAAGGGGAAGGGGGACATTAACAAAATCCGTTTTGAGGTACCAGAAGACCATTATGATCATTTTTGGCCACGTGAGATATTTATTTTATTTTTTTCTCCCAAAACCAAAAGTCATTTGATCAGCTCGATACCGACCAAAATCGATCAAATTTGTAAAATAGGCTTCGAATCGCCTGCCATTTAATATTCTGGGGTAGGGATGACCTAGGGTCAAAATTCAGTGGTACCCAAATTGAGTTGGAGGGAGGGGTGCTGTGAAAGTAAAACGGCAAAAATTGTTCCTTTTTGAGTCAATTGATAGACAATCCAAAGTTATATAACATATTCAAAAGTCAGTCTCCTAGATCAATTAGGAAGGAAGATATGGGGATTTTTCGCTTTTTTGACTTTAAAAAAGAGCTGTTCCTCTCTTATCTCCCCATCAAATTGAGCTAGAAAGTTAAAATTTCGTATGTAGACTAAGTAGAGACCACAAATGTGCCTTTTTAAGGTTCTGACTGTTCACACCCGTTACGCCCCTTTTACAGCCCAGAAATGTGGTATTTTGGCTGGGTTTTCTTATATTTTCAATTCGTTCTAGCATAAATCCTTTCCCAAGTTGAGCTAAGGAGTTGAAATTTGGTATGTAGACTTAGTAAGGGTCCCAATTGCGGACCCTAGGTGTGCCTTTTGGGAGTCTCGATTTCAGCCTAACTGCACCCCTTTGCAGCCCCAAAAATGTAGTTTTTTGCCAAGTGTTTCTTATTTTTTTTAGTTTGTTCGCCGCATAACTCCTCTCCAAATTGAGATAGGAAGTTACAATTTGATATGTAAATTCAATAGAGATCCTAGATGTACCGTTTGGGGAGGGGGTCTCGACTTTTTAGCCTCATTGCACCCTCTTATCCAATTTTTTTTTTTTTCAGTTCACATCATTATATTTCATGAAAATTAGGCTGAAATTATTTTCTTAATCTGTCTTGATTTCCTTGAAATTAATGACAATCACTTCAAGTACCTTCCTTAAGCACCCCCCCCCCACCACCACCACCACAAAAAAGAGTCGATTTTATATTCATATTTTCAAAAAGATATTGGACTGAAAAATTACGTGACTGATTTTGGAAACGTTTCACTTAATACTTATTATTCTCTTGGCAAACAATACAAGAAGAAAACTTTATCACACCAATAATACCTACAACACTATATTTTTGGACTTTCATTAGATCCAGCATAATGTTGGGAAGAATGAAAAGCATATTTATGAGATTGTATCTTCGCGTAGCCCTTAAGTACGCGAATTATCGACGATCTTACCTCTTCCTGTTGGAAAATCTTGTATGTACGTCTGGAAGCATTCAGCTTGAGCATTTTTATCACCGTCCAAAGCTTTTTTCAAGTCTTGTTCTAAACTTTTCATTATATCGCAAATTACATCATTTTTCAACTTGAACGGTTTTAGTAAATCTTTCACCTGTTAAAAAACCATATACGCGTTCGAATGAGAATCTCGACAATTTGGAAAAATTTACAATATTTCGTAGACTTGCTTACATTGCAACTAATATTCGGTAGTCGACGATAATTAATCATTTTTTTGTTTTTTTTTTTTTTCAACTTATATGTGTAATTTTTCTTAACTCGAAATATACATAGACCTAATACGGTTTTGAAAGAGAAAAAAAAATTACACAAAATACGATGGCGACGCGTAAAATGACCATCCGGTTATAATATTTCATGGAAGAAAATTCAACAGCCAAATATTATCGTATGTTTGTTTACAATTTGTTACAGATATGTATTCGGGATATTTATGTTTCGTCGTATCGATAATGTTTATCGGATTTTTGACGGCAATAATCGGAGATTTAGCGTCACATTTTGGTTGCACGGTCGGCTTAAAAGATTCCGTGACAGCGGTTACCTTTGTAGCATTGGGCACCAGCGTACCAGGTAAGCTACGTATACAATAGGAAAATAATGATCGCCAAACAGTATGTAAAATATGCAAAGGTTCGTCGATGCGACGAGACCGAAGACAACGCAACGCAACGATAAGTACAGCTTTAAAGCATTGACCATTTTTCAGATACGTTTGCGAGCAAAGTGGCAGCAATTCAGGATAGTACGGCGGATAACTCGGTGGGAAATGTAACTGGAAGCAATGCCGTTAACGTCTTCCTAGGAATTGGTGTTGCCTGGTCTATCGCAGCCTTTTATCATAAACTACAAGATCGCGAGTTCCAAGTAACTGCCGGAAAGTAAGTAGCGAATGTAAAACGAGCTAGTTCTTTTATCTGCTTCGTATAGTTGGTTTAAAAAGAAACCGCTTTGTAACAAATTTTTATTTCGGTAATAGTCTCCGGAGAGTTGGAGAACAGCGAAATTTTTCATTTATTATTAAATTTTCGTGACGCGAATTAAGTACGATTTTTTTTCTTACACAATTTTAATAATTCAAATTATAGTCGTCGTCGTCGTCGTGGTAGTCGTTGTCGTCGTCTTGTCTTAGGTGCGTATTTTTTTTTTTTTTTTTTTTTTTTTTTTAACGACAAATTTTCTTTTTTTTTTTTTTTTTTTTTTTTTTATAACGACAAATTTTCTATATTTTTATTTCATCTCGAAAGTTCGTTTTATTCAAAAATCATTTTTCTCAGCATTAGCCTAAGAAAATATGAAATTTGAAAATTCTCATACGAAGCATGGCATTCATTTTTTTCTAAAACGATATTTCAAACCCTCGCCATCGTGTACGGTTAAATATTGAGAAGCAACTTCAAAAACAACCTACGCATAAAGGTTCAAGATTAACTATATGTAGGTACCTACATTGTACATACCTATTTATTTTATTATTTTCTTTTTTCATACACAAATGTTATAATATTGACAGATGAATCGAAGTGATGAAAGGTTTCAAAAATATTGGTACCTATGTGTAAAAAGATATTACATATTTTTCCTCTTTTTCCAATGTGTACTCGTAGAAAATGGAAAAGTTACGTTTCACCTGGAAGTATTTTTTTAATGAATTTTTTACGAGACTCATATTCCTACAGGAAATAACGTTCGATGATGCCAAAAATTTCCTTCGTTTCGTTACGATTTCACGTGCACATACAACATCGAAAAATACACATATACCTGTTATAGAGTTTATAGAATAGGATGACGTCACATTTGATGAGTATTTTGCTGAGATTCGGGTATCTAATTCGACTTGATGAGGTTATAAAAATGAAAATTTTTCAGTTTTCGAAAGATTTAAGACTTACGTTGTATAAATAAATAGGTATGTATATTTTATTGCATTTATGCGGAACGATCGTTCGGTTGTGATTTTCTTTTCAATTTACAACCTGCGTCGACTGTTCTGCAAAATATGTTCTCGAGTTGAAACTTTGATAGTGGAAAATTTTTCATCCATCTTATTCGATCTTATTGACTTATGAAAAATTAATCCCCATCCGTGGTATGGGGTCCGAAGGATCCAATGGAGCTGAAAAAAGTCGAAACCTCCAAAAGGTGCATTTCTAATAATAATAATAAACCTTTATTGAGGATTTACATGTAGTTTTCTTATTAAGTATAGTACATAGTATTAGTCTATCCTCGGCCCAAAATGAGCAAAGGTCTCCT
>FIZR01019651.1:0-13215 GCA_900060175.1 Ferrisia virgata | reverse complement strand
TTTTAAAAAAAAAAAAAAAAAAAAAAAACCTTAAAAATAGGAGTATATAACTTTCTGTATTCCGCATATGCAATACCTCTGCGTACTCGAATCAAAACCTACCACAGACACATTCTTCGATACTCCATCGCAAAATTCATGTGGTAATTGGACTTACGTAAGTAAATTGAAATTATTTACTAAATTAACACGACGCGACGTAAATATTAAATAGGTAGGTCTAAGTCTAGGTATATACAAAGCTTACTTTCGAAAATCGCCAAATTCCATTATTTTATCCCATCACTTTAGCGTGGAATCCGCGCACAATACTTTTCAAAGAATTTCCACACGATTTGGTCGGTGCAAAATTGACAATACGAAAGTTACATTTCATTTTGCACGACTGTTGCCAAACGTTTTATTCCGGAAACGTTGCAGTATAAGCGGAAAAGCTCGGTAGGCGTACGAAAGTGTAAAATTTTTGAAACAGAAACAACATGGGCGGGATGAATTTTAGAAAACGCCCACATTTCAGATACGCTACACCAGCAAACTACTAACTACCAACAAATATAAGTATATATCTTTCAGCTCGCCCAAATACACCTTTTCCACTTTAATAACGCTGTAAAAATTGCTGAACCGTTTTAAATGAACGATTTTTTGCCTTCTTTTCTATTTTTTTTTTTTTTTTTTTTTTTTTTTTGAAAAAAATTGCTGAACCGTTTTAAATGAACGATTTTTTTCCTTTTTTTTTTTTTTTTTTTTTTTTTTTTTTTTCTGAAAAAAAGTATAAAATAGTATAAGAAGAAAAGATTGCTTTTGAAATATAAAGGCCTAAATTAAGATTGAATTTTGATTTCATTTTTCATATCGAAACGACATCGTTGTTATTTGAATTCTCCTTCCAGCGTGTAATGCATACCTACCTACCTACCTAGGCCCACATAACTATACAAGTATTATAATGACAACTGGAATCAGGCAACGAGATATTTTCAAAGTGAAATATTTAAGATATGATTTCTTTCTTCAACCATTTTAAGAATATCTTTCGAAAGTATTTTTTAAACGTGTTTTATTTGATTTTCATTCTGCTTCCTTCGAGGAAATGTTTATTGTACGTAGTAGGTGTAATATCTCAGGTAAAAATTATTCTACGAGAATTATGGGGAGAAGGAAATATGTATAAAATTCATTTCATGGTCCAAAAAATTCATTTTAACCATTTTTGCATCCATAAGTATACGTACTTAATATCTGATTTTTTAGACATTATACGATGAGGTATCGAATAAATAAAATTCTATTTTATAAAATGTCCTGGCTCAAAATTTAGATGAATGTTTGAATTTTCAAAAATTAAGTTACCCAGTCATAATAATTTTAAACAGTTGATAAAAGAAGATAACTGACTTTAACGATAATGAAAATCAATAAATAATATTTGCTACAGCCCCATTACACCTCACAGTGGTTCAAATGTAATTTTAGCACCTCACCAGCCCGTCCCCCCTCTCACTGACGTTATGATTTATTAAATATGTTATTGTAATACTGGTCTAAAAAGCCCTATTTTTCTATTTCGGCGTGATTAATTTTTCATTTCCATATGGATGATTCCAACCAACCCCGAATGAAATAGGTTTAGGTACCATTTTTACAAATTTCGAATCATATAATGGACCACCATTTTTTCGTAAAGTGATATTATGCGATCAAATTTTCAGCATTTACAGGTGGCAATATCACGCTTCATAACCAGTTGAAAGTTTTTGCAAGTATTGGCAACTCTTTTGGAAAAATAATTTTAATGTACTTCAAAGTAATACACCACTCAGAATTGTGGGAATTCTGAATTCAACATTATACTAACACTGTGTTAAGCTCTATTTAGTCCTATGGTAAAAATTAATTAAACTTAAAAATAGAAGGCCTAAAAACCTACGTTTTGATACCCTACATAGAATTTTGGGGGATTTTGAGTATTTCATCCCCCTCTCCCTCCCCGTTTGAAACCTAAATTATTTACACTTCAAAATTATATTCAGTTTAAAACCTACATTTTAAGACCCCATATCAAATTCTTGAATTTTACCTCCCCCTCTCCCCCCCCCACTTGTGACCCAAATTGGTTTTATGCTCAAAATTAAGTAAAATTTGAAATCGCAAGGCTTTAAAACTTATATTTTGATACCTCACATGCACAATTTTTTAAAAATTGAAGCATTAGCCCCGCTCTCTCCCCTCCACCAGTTCAGTTCTTATTTATGATAATGCTATGAATGAAAGATTCTAGTTTGGACTATGGACACTGGAACTACAAGATGCCCATCTGCGGCTCATAGCGAAAAAAGGATTACAGTAAATCCTGGCACTGAGTTGTTCACAACTGTAGCCGTTAGGATCGCTGTTCACAAAATCCCCCAGAGACATACTCTGGAATTTTTGCGTTTTGATTGGTTGAGATCTTGGTGTTTGTCTATGATGCCACTTGGACATGTAGAGCTGTTAGTTTCAGTCTAGAAAAAGAGTAGCTCTGAATGGAGGCTTGTCTCCTAAGCAATAACTGAGACACAGTGATCAGCGCCTCTACAGGGTAAACTGTGAGTAACTATTTACTGGTTCCTCTTATTCTTGAGACTAAAAGGCAGGCATCGTTATAGTTCAGTGTCTATAATTTGGACAAATTTTGTTGAGATAGGATATAAAAACTAGTTATTCCTAAAATATCTGTCAGCCTGAAACTAGAAATCAGATCATTCTACAGCCCATGAGATGCTTTAGCCTTCTAGGTTGGTGTGGGTGAAACCGGTCTGTTTTAGGACGAAATACAACATTCTAAGGTTCGTAATATAGATATTACTGGTCAACCCCGAATTCAGGATAAATGCGAATTTCCTAGGTCAAACTAGAACATCCTAAGGACCGTAGGATGTTGTAGTTTGTCCTAGGATGAACCAGTTTTGGCGAAGAATACTTTAAGAATAACTAGTTTATCCGAACAAAATTTGTCCCAACTGGTTTGGCCTTTGGGATATTTTAGGAAAACCTGGTGCATCCGATGAGGAATAGGAAAACTAGTTGTATCTAATAAGAGCATTGTAGGGAAAACTAGTTCATCTTGCAATACCTTCACTACGTTAAACCAGTTTGTCCTATTCCCCATGGGATGTGCTAGTTTTTCCTATCCGCCGACTAAACCTATTTGGATGAACTTTGATAGGATAAACTAGTTATTCCTGAAATATACTCCAGCAAAACTGGTTTGGCCTTCGAAATTCGAGTCTATCCCAAATTCAGGCTTGACTGGTAACATAGATGTGAGAACTACACGATGCCCATCTACAGGTCACAACAGTAAGAGGATTACAGAAAATCCAAGTACCGAGTTGTTTATGACTAAACCCTTAGGAGGGATGTTCACTAAATTCTGCTGAGGCACACACTGAAATTTCTACATTTTGATTGGTTGAGATCATGCTGTTTGTATGCGAAACAACAGCCGAGACACAGTGATCAGCGCCTCTACAGGATAAACTGTGAGTAACTATTTACTGGTTCCCCTTATTTTTGGGACCACCTGATGAGCACCTTATTGTTATAGCGTTTATAGTATAGTTCATAGGATATTCCAGGTTGGCCTACAGAATTCACATTTATTCAAAATTCGAGTTTGATCGGTAATATATTTGTGCATCAATAACAACTGTCATATTTGTACCTAAACGAAAAGACAGTAACTTTAAAAAAACATTAGGTTTCTTAATACTTACACATCTTGATAAAAGCATTTCTTAATATTTCAAATGCTTATATATATAGAATTAGTTTAGAAATTCTTCAGCTTCTGAATTTATTGCTCTATTATTCAAAACCATGATTCAAGCAAATTTTTCATTCTCAAAATCTTACATAGCGGGGGGAAGGAGGCTAATTAGGGCAGTGTAAAATTTTGAAAACAAAAAAATTCTCCAAATCTTGTTTTTAAATAGTGTACCTTGCAATAGTCAACTTTTGCAACAATTTTGGCTGCATATAAAATTTGCTTTTCTTGATTATTTGAAGGGGCTTATAAAATTAAAACTAATGCTGTCCTTTGAATAATGGAGATGAACAAAATGTATATAAGACTAAATTTACTGGAAAAATTTTTGTCTTCAAGGTCGGCTAACTGCTACTTGGATTGATGATTATATCGAAATTTCGAAATTGCTAATTTATTTAATTTTTAGATGTTTGTATAGCGCTACCTGTGGGGAAAAGCTGGGGTCAAACTATCATACTTAAAATCTCCTCTGCTTGTACTACACATCTGTGCTAATGCTGTTGCCTAACTTCTTGACGACCGTGACATCGTAGGAGGCTGTTGAAACTATGTTGGAGCATATAAAATATTAATTTTTTCTATTTTTCTTCAATTTTTCAATTTTTTTTTACTTTTGCAAAAACTGCAATCATGTAGTCGGCTCGATACGAACCAAAATTGAGGTTTCGATTCATGGCAGATTACATCTACTGAGTGTCCGGCAAAAGGATGTCAAAATTTAAAATTTGCATATAACCGGATACCATCAAAACAACATGCTAGATGAAGAGGTTGCCCATCATTAAAATTGAAGGGAAAATTATTGCTGTGAAAAATTACGATCAAAACTCAAAAAATAATTTTTAACGTGATTTCCTATGCCGTATGGTCAATGAAAACCAGGCTATTAAAGCATATCGACCAACGACGGATGAGAGAAAATCCATTATGGGGTCCTAGAAGACCATTAAGACGATTTTTAGCCATGTCAGATTTTTTTTTCCCTGAACGTTAAAATCATTTACTCCGCTGTATACCGACCAAAATCGCTCAAATTCGATCAATCGGCTCAGTTTGGCAGCGGATTATATATATATATATATAAGTGAAGATGGCCTTGGGTCAAAATTCAGTTTTGCTCCATTTTGGGGGAGGGGGTGCTGAGGAGTCAAAAAAGCAAAAATTGCCCCATTGTAAAGCCAATTGATAGAGAATCAAAAGTTCTATAACATATCCAAAAACCAACCTCTTAAGTCAATTAGGAGCGGAGATATGGAGATTTCCTCCCTTTTTGAACTTGAAAAAGAGCTGTTCCACCCCTATCACGCCTTTAAAATAAGCTAGGAAGTTGAAATTTGGTATGTACATTCAGTAGGCGCCCCAAATGTGCACTTTGGAGGACTCGACTTCTCTGTTCCATTGGACCCGTCACAGCCCCAGAATGCGGTTTTTTGGTCAAGTTTTCTCATTTTTTGAGTTTTTTGAGTTTGTTCCTCGCATAATTCCCCTCCAAATAGAGCTAGGAACTTGAAATTATGTATGTACATTTGGTGAGGGGGGGGGGTGTTTGATTCGCCTTTTGAAGATCTCGACTTTTCAGCCCCATTTCACCCCTTCAAAGCTCTAAATATGTTGTTTTTTGGTAGATTTTTGTACTTTTTGAGTTTGTTTCTCGCATAACTACCCTCCAAATTGGGCTAGGAAGTTGAAATTGGGTATGTTTATATAGTAGGGACCCTAGATGTGCCTTTGGGGGGTCTCGACTTTTTATCCCGATAGAACCCTTTTTACCCGTAATGCTGATTAGGGGAAATGCATTGCGAAACCATGCTTTTTTTCAATTCTCATGATTGTAATATGCTTCAAAAATCATACTCTGTTTTATTTTCAAACAACTGCGTTATACAGCTCCTTCAATTTTGATGCTAGGCTAAAAATGAAGAGAACAAAATTTATTCAGCTTTTGATTCACTATTCATCATATCCGTGATTATTATTATTTTTTTTTGGAATATTTCATTTCAATCAACTTGTTGAAATACCTCCTTCAATTTTGTATTTAGTCAAAAAATAAACCTAACAAAATTTACCCAGTTTCCCGTCTACTATCCATTCCTATCGTTAAAAATTCGCTCCGATTATTTTTTCCAAAAAAATAAGTGTTTGTCCCTTCAATTTTCAAGATAGGCAACGTCTTCATCTGCTGTTTCTTTTGATGGTACATGCATAGTGGTTCGGTTATATCCAAATTTCGAATTTTAACATCCTTTCTCCCGACATCCTGTATATAAATATTTGTGACCATGAGTTAAAATTCAATCGTGTCTAAATTTGAAGAAGGTGGGGGGGGGGCTGAAAAGCAAAAATCATAAAAATTATTTGTTTTTTAACCTATGTATCAATAGAGAATCAGGAGTTATGAAACGCACACCATTTGACAAACAAATGCTTAGTTGTAGAGTTACATTACTGTAAAATTTGAAAAATTGAAAATTTTGAAATTTCAACCATTCGTTAAAAAAATTGAACATTGAACTGATATGAAAATTCATACATCATGAAAATAGTATAGTGATTAAGATGGATGAACAAGGATGTACCAACAAATTTCGTACATTTCGTACATTGCTTCCGAAACGAGACAAGAAGATCTGAAAAATTTTTCAAAATTCAAGATGTTAAAATTTTGAAAATTCTCAAAAAATTGATATTTTTGTTGTTTTATATTTTTTTAAAATTCAAATCTTATTTAAGGTGCAACTTACGAAGTTGATCTATATAACCTATCTTCTTCTTCTTGATGACCACTAATCTTAGGATTCTTCCGTTTTCGTATTGATCCATTTTTCGAATTTTCCTCTGACCTTTGTCGCAGTAAAGATGCGTTACTGGAAAGTACTAAAAAAAAGTAAGAAATTTCAAAATTTTTCATATATTTATATCTTGTGCCAGGTGCAGTGTACAAAATTGGTCCAATAACCTTTTTTGTACGACTTGGTCACCACTATTTTTAGAATGCATACATTTTCATATCAACTCGATACTTATTCGATGTTTTACATATTTTTGAAATTTTTCAGCACTGTAACACCGAAGTCCAAAACTTGACATTTATATGGAAAATGGCGTTTATTTCATTACTTGTACCCCCTTCTTCCTTTGGGAAAAGTAAGCATGCAAACCGCCAAACCGAACCATCCCTGCCCGAATCACTTCTTCCATAAAACAGAAAAAAAATCTAACAACTTGATAAAAACTTCAAACTTATACAAACATATAAAAGGTTCAATTGCACCAAACATATAACCCAATCTACGAAACCTCCCCCTTTACCGTCGAACAAATTACCACCAGATACACCCACAGATCATACATCATACTCCTTACACATCGAACAGCAAAACAACAAAACCTCTGTACAGTTTACATTCATCCGGATATCATTACCGATCAATCTTAAAAGCTCTGGGTTCAATTTCCTGCAACATTATGCATGTACGAGTACCAAGTAGGCTGGTGGCAGCGTAAAATTTGAAATTCCATCCGAGGGTAACGTAAAAGCAGGATTCTTGTGAAGCGTCAACGTCGGCAAAAATCATCCCTCATTTGCATAAAGCCTCAAAAGGGTGGTACCAAACGTTACATTATATTCCCTTCCGTGCTTTAAAACATTCTGACCTCTGTAACGAGTTCATTTTAAAGCCAGAATATTTATTAACTTTAAACTTGCGCAATGAGTCTAAATTACCAACGAATCGTTGAAACGAGTAGTTTCGCGTATACAATAATCTAGTAATTTATTATTGTGATGATATTATGCTTCGCTCGGGTACGATATCGGTACAATTATTTAGTACCTTACGTATTTATAAACAATGTTACTTCTTTTTATCAACACTTCACTCGTGTTGCAGCCATTTTCGTAGTCGTGAAATGGGGAATATCTTCAATTATCTAAAATACCTACTTTTCTTCCTTCGCTCATTACCATCAAGTTCATAATTTTCATTACCTACCTAAATATTTACGTACTTGAATTTTATCCAACATTATGTTTCAATTTCCGATCAGTGTTACCGATCAAATCAACCAAAAAAAAAAAAAAAATCGATCACATTTACGTACAATTCATTTCATTGAGAAGATGGAGAAACCGTTACAAAAAAAAAAAAAAACACTTTATGAATTAAAATCATTAAAATCTAAAATTATCAGCGTAAAATTAATAAGCGTACATCAGACGAAAAACAAAAATGATCGTACGAACACGAAAAGGAAAAAAAATTCAAAAATATTACGTGAAAATAACCTATTTTTAATTGGTGATCCATGGAAAAAAATTATAAAGATTACATATTGTACATTTGAAAGATACCACCACTGTGTAAATTTTATATAAAATATTAATAAATTTATACTCAATTCGACTGGTATAAAAATTACGTTCTGGGTAAATACGCAATTTCCATTCGAAATTTCCACGAGTCCATGGTAATAATTGATGAATTAATTATCGGTAATAGTGCGTGAAGTGTTTCAGTGCCTTTGATACTTCTTTCGAATCTATTGCTCTGAAATAATTGAAATTAACACAGTTACGAATTTATTTCCAGTATTAATAAAGTGCTTGGAATGCAGGCTTTTTAAGTTTTAACGCGATCAAAATTCACGGAAAGCCAAAATTTCGTACGCAGGTTTTATAAAGTGCATACTTTGATATTCGTTACTCTTTTGAAATTTTTCTACAAGAGGTTGTGGGGAGGAGCTAAAGCGTTCAGAAACAAATCATTTTTGAAAATCACTAATGGACACGAATAATTTTCAAAAATCTTCTTAATTCACATTTAATATGATTTTTCTTACATGGTACTTCTCCCTATTGCGTAAATCAAGAAAAATGTTGGACCATCCCCTTTTCTCAAAGGGGGGAGAGGGCTGACCTTCAAAAAACTGCAACATCCTCAAGGGATAAGTCCGTCACACCAAAGAATTTGAAAAATTGGTTTAGATAAACGTTATACAGCGTTGAAAGACAAACATTTTCAGATTTTTTTTTCTTTTTTCTCAGGTAGTTATGAGACGGAGCTGTAATAATAATTAAATACAATAATGAGAATCGAAAAAAAACATTCCGGATAGGAAGGGTTCAATGGGGCTAAAACGTCAAAACTCCTAAAAGGCACATCGAGGGTCTTTAACTTCCTCGCTCAATTGGCGAGGGAGGGAGGGAGTTATGCGAGGAACAAACTCAAAAAAATGAGAAAAATTGACCAAAAAACCACATATTTAGGACTGTGAGGGGGTACAATCACGCTGAAAAGTCGAGACCCTCAAAAGCCACATCTACGGCCCCTACTAAATATACCTACCCAATTTCAACTTCCTAGCACAACTTAGTGGGGAGTTACACGAGAAACGAACTCAAAAAGTAAGAAAAAACGACTAATAATCTACTTTTTTACGGCTGTGAGGGGGTGAAGTGAGGCTCAAAAGTCGTGATCCCCGAAAGGCGCATATACATACCTAAATTCAAGTTCCTAGCTTAACTTGGAAGAGAGTTATGTGAGAAACAAAAACACTCAAAAAATAAGAAAACCCTATCAAAAACCACTCTTTAGGAGCTGTAAGGGTGTTCAATGGGGCTAAAAATTTGGAACCCACAAAAGGCGCATCTAGGACCCTACTTGAATGTATCAAATTTCAACTTCCTACCTCAATTTGGTGGAGAGATAGGGGAGGAGCATCCCTCTTTAAGAGTAAAAGGAGGAAAACCCTCATATCACCCCTCCTAATTTAGTTAGCAGGTTGTTTTTTGGATATGTTATACAACTTTTGATTCTCTATCAATTGATTTTAAGAGGAGGCAATTTTAGCGTTTCTGGCCCCTCAGCACCCCCTCCCCCAAATTGGGGCAAAACTGAATTTTGACCCAAGGCCATCTACACTCATATATATCTAATCCGCCACCAAACTGAGCCGATTGACCGAATTGGAGCGACTTTGGCCGGTACCGAGCGGAGTAGGTGATTTTAATGTTCAGGAAAAAAAATAAAAATGAATATGTGACATGACTGAAAATCGTCTTAATGGTCTTCTAGGGCCCAAAACGGATTTTGTTGATCCCCCTTCCCCCTCCCATCCGTCGTTGGTCGATAAGACGGTGCCAGCCTAGTTTTCATTGACAATATGACACAGAAAATCAGGCTAAAAATGGCACTCGAAAATTCCTGCAGAAAGAAATAATTTACACCTATGCGATTCAGTTATAAATTCCATCGAGCCAAGAATTGAATGAGTCTGATACGGGAGTTTTTATGGTCGCGGAATTCGATTTGGATAACCATTTGAGCGTTGAACCCAAAATAGGCTTCTCGAGCTCAAGGTTCAAAATCCAAAATTTGTTGAATTTAGGACATTGGTGTTAATTTATCAAGCTCCAAAATTGTCTTGAACTTTTGTAGTTTCAAGATCCAAGAACAGCGCATTAGAAAACCCATATACCGAACTGGATACCCATTTGTATGTATTTTGCAAAATGTTGAAATTTTAACACCCCATTTTTAAGCCCAATTAGAGTCCAAACGCTGAAAACTCTCATTAAACTAAAACAGCAGATTGTAGATGTCACAAATCAACACTAATGTCCAAAATTTGCCGAATTTTGAATTTTGAACCTCCCCTTTAAACGCTCAGTTCAGGTTCAACGCTTAAATAGTTTTCAAAATTTAATTCTGCGACCACAAAAACCTCTTATCGAGACTCATTTTTAGTTGGAGTTCCCTGGAATTTATACCTGACTCGCATAAGCATAAATTATTTATTTACACAGGAATTTTCAAGCGTCATTTTTTTGTCTTTTCTTCATAAAAAGGTGAAAAAACAAAAATGTTTGCCTCTTAACACTGTACAATGTTTATCTGAACTAATTTTTCGAATTCTTCAGCAAAACGGACTTATCCCTTGAGAGGAGGTTGTAACTTTCCAAAGTGCAGCTCCCCCCTCCCTCCCCTATCAATCCGTTGAGAAAAGAGGACAGTTCAACATTTTTCTTGTTTTACAGAATAGTGGGAAGTACTATGCAAGAAAAATGCCACTACATGTGAATTGAGTAAATTTTTGAGAATTATATGTGTGAATTGAAGATTTTTAAAAATGATGTTTTTTAAATGTTTTAGCTCCTTCACACGACCTCTTGTGGAAAAAAGTCAAAGAAGTAAAAATGTTCGTTTTTTAATATTCTACAACTTTTGTTTCAACATTTTTTTCGTAAGTACGTTATTTGGGATGTAACTGCCAAAAAACCAAACTTCGCACTCACTCTCCCCCCCCCCCTCCACCCCAGGAGAGCAAAATATGCATGGATTTCAGGGAAGTTTGGGAATATTTAAATACATACTTCGCAGTACCTGTAAGCAAAATTTCCGTTTTCCATGAATTTACAACTATTTTTGAGCTAAAGTGAAAATACAATTCTGTAAATTGCAAGGATTAAAATCACGTCTTACTTTTCACATTTATTCAAAAATATTTGGATTTGTTCGTTGGATGCCATCAAACCGCCAGATGAATCGTGTTTAGGTAATTTTTGTATACTGGAATCCATCCAATTCAATACAACCTGAAACACATCGTCGAATTACACATTCTGCTAATTTTTATCGTTGTGTCTTCATTATCTTCGTACTGGATAATACCTTAGAATTAAACTGTATGAGATCAAATAGTACTTCTGCTACATCGCTGATCATGCTAGATCGTAAAATGAAAATACTCGAATGTATCAAATTCAGTACTAGAGATTCGCCGATTTTTTCGAAGATCTGCTGTACCGCTTCTTTTTTTGATAATCCAGATGTAGACTTGAAAAGAAAAAAAAAAGAAATAGTTAAATTCGTACACTTTTCTTTACAAATTTAAAGCAGCATGCTTACTTCATCTTTATGAAGATCAAATATTTCGTGAAAGAATTTCATCACCGATGAATTAGCTTCCCTGTGATCTAAAGATACAGCTACGAGACCGCATTGAAGTACCGGAAGTATAGACGAAGAACGCAAAAATGCAGCTGGTAACCTTTGTAAGACTCTAAATGAAAAATTAAATACCCCCAAATTAGGACTACTCGAATACATAATTACGAATTGTTTTCCCCATCATCACCATCATCATCATCATTTTACCGAGAGCATAATCTAAATAAATCGTCTATCGTATCAGGATGATCTTTTAAACCGCTAGGATTTTGTAGAAGCGCCAATGTTGGCTCGATAAATGCATCAACCATGCTGAGTATCATCTCCCAGTTGGCCATATCTTCTCCGTATTCGTCCACCAATACAGATCCCAAGTACATAAAACAGCTGTGTTTTTTCGCACCATACAGAACGACCAACTATTTCAAAAAATAATGCACAAAATTAATGCCGATAGAAAAGAAATCCATTCGACGAAGATACCTACACTTTTGACAACAAAAATTATACTAAATACCTTTCGAATTAAAGGTTCCAATATAAAATTGCCCGACTTGCCGACTGTTCTAATGGCGAATCTGAAACACCTACAGCATCGCTCCATTATTCTAACGTCATTTTGGTAATGATCCATCGCTTGGAATAGAATCGGTTGAATCTGGATGAAAAAAATAACTCAGTCTTCTTGTAAATTTTCAGGATTTAAACCTATATTTGGGTGAAATTTTGCTATTTATCGTACATCCGAAAAAGCAGCGGTACAAGGATGCATGACGCCGTTAGTCTCTGGAGTCGTATAACGGAAAACAGCAGCTAATCGATCGAGCCAAAATACTGGATCGATATTCGTTCCTCTGGCGTTTGTTTGATTCGCTCCGGAATACTGAGAAATACGAATTTCACGAATTATTAATCGTTTACAATTCTATGAAAGATTTCAAGATACGAGTTAAATTAGCAGAGAAAAGAAAATGAGCAACTGTGAAGCAAAGAGAATGGCATGTAGATTCCAACCCTTCTGTAGAAATCTGTCAATGATGAACCTAAAACGATTTGTTGTAGGTTAATTCTCCCCTGTGACAAAATTCTGATTTCAGGCTCAGTAGATAAGTAATATAACAGCTTAGCTTGATAACGACCAAAATTTATCAAATTTAAGAAATAAGAGTTAGATTGGCGGCGTATTTGATATTCTGGAGTGGGGTTGATCTGTGTTCAAAATTCAGTTATGCGTCCCTTCAGGGGGAGGAGCGCTGAGGAGCTAAAACCACTACTTTTTTTTCTTTTTTAAGCCAATCGATGGTCAGCTAGAAGTTGTACAACATATCCAAAAATCAGCTTCCTAGGTCAATTAGGAGGTGAGATATGAGGGTTTTACCCCGTTTTGACCTTGAAAAAGGGCTGTTCCTCCCCTATCTCGCCACCAAAATGACCTCGGAAGTTGAAATTTGG
>FIZR01019643.1:0-20698 GCA_900060175.1 Ferrisia virgata | reverse complement strand
GGTATATATATAAGGGCACCACTTAGACGCTTTTTACTATGGGCACCACACGGTAGTCCTTATAACAAAATCATATACATGGGCACCACTATGACTTACAAAAACCAGGGCACCACAACGTACATGAACTATGTATATATACATATAAAAAATAATAATTTTCTTCAATTTTGTTGTCTAATTTTAACGTTGTTGTAATTAAGGTAATTTTTCAACCAAATGTAATTATTTTGACCGGCAATTATTATCGTCAATATCAAACGTTAAATGAACCCGAGGTTCACTGGAATGCATCAAATGACAAATTTTACACATTATACTTGGCAGGTATATTTTTTAAAGGACAAAAAAATATCTGGTCCAGTAAATTGCTCAATATTATTTTGTTAATTTTTTAGGTGTAAGCAATATTGATTTCATTTATCCGGGTCAAATATTCGTCTGTAGACCAGATCGTTTTCCTAGAGATGAATGGATTCAATGGATTGTTACAGATATTCCAGGAGAGAAGATTTCCAAAGGAAAAATTTTATATCCATTTGCGAATTTTTCAAATCCTTCAGAAATTGGTATTAAGTATTAGATTTATTAATTAGCTAATTTTTTGCGCATAATTATGAACACATTTCTATAAATTGTAAATCTTTTACAGTAAGGCAGGCTTACGTATTTTTAATCTTTGAACAAAAAGAAAAATTTATGCTGGAGATAAAAGACGAAGAACAAAAGCAACAAAGATTTACTTATCCGTAATATAATTTTACTTACGACTAAGCCGATTGATTACAATTATTTAACTGGTCGTGTAGAAATTTTAATTTGAAACTTTTTTTTGTGAATTTATAGACATTTGAAACACGATTTCACCCCAGTACGTCATTTTATCAAGACACAGAAAAATCTATCATTGTGTGCTGGAAATTTTTTTTATCTCGTTATGGATCCTATATTTTCAAGTAAGATATCTTTATAATCATAAACATCATGAATTTTTTTGCTGTGTACTGTGATTTGATAAATTTAATAGATAATTGAATACTAGGTAGTGCCTTTATAATGATAAAATCTTAACTTTCAGCTCGTGTTCCTCCAGATAAAGAGATAATTAAACCACAATAACTAAAATGTGACTTGCATCAGATGGAACTGTGATGATTGTTTGTGCGGATAAAACTCTTTGTAATTTTACATTCATAATTCAAATACTTACATACATTTACGTATTCATATGTATAAAAAATGATAATTTTACTGACAGGGAGTAAGTACACCTTGTTAATATTTATTCAACAGTTGATCTCTTTTACTCTGAATAAAACTTATCAAATTATCAATGATATTATTATTCGTTGAATATTTGTAGTTTTTCTCATATCTAAGTCGTTAGTAAATTGAAGATTGTTAAGAGTAAAATGTATCTTGAGTATCTTGGAGTACGGAATTAATCTGCAAAACAGTTACAAAGTCTACGGAATTTTTAACATTTTTGCCTTCAGAAAATAGTTATGAAACAATTTGTACACGCACCAACGATTCTGAGCATACTATATTAGAAAAGGGATAATATTATCTATCGTTGGGTATCATACTTATTCATTTCGCGTGTACACCGTTTTATCAAACCTTTTGGCTGCTATGTATCAGATATCATTAAACGATAACACATGAAAACATATATGTAATTTGTAATGAATACAAGGAGGAATATAGAGCAGAAAATATTTTTTTTGTAACCAAGGAAATGAAAATTTTTACAATGAAGTATGCATCGAATATCTGTTGGTGTTACCTTATTTTTTTATTTTTTACAAATACTAACGTAAGTACAATACTTACCTAACTATTTTAGAATATTTAAAATACTATAGAACGGTTTGAAATTGTGATTTTTTTTTCAATCTTTTGTTAACATATTCGATTTAAATTATTTTTGTTTCAAGTCAGAAAAGTATAAAAATACCAGAAATGCTGGGATTTTTGAAAAAAACCTTATCGTTCCTCACTTACTTCCTCATAATCCGGAAGAATTGTGCACTGTAAGTTGATATTTAGGTAGTGGCACATAACACTTCCGCAATGTATACAAAAGATAACTGAAATAACATTTTAAACAGGTAATTTACGAGCCAAATTTCATTATTGCTACTGGTCAACCGTATTATATGTATCAAGTGCAAAGTATACCGCAAATAGTATGGGATTTCAGCGTTGAAAAATATTACACTGTGGTAATGCTAGGTAAGAATTTCAACTAAAATAATTAATACCCCGTAAATAGATGAACAGAGAACTGCAAAAGCAGATGCCTGCATTCAATATATTTTTTTTGAAAATGACTGTACATACTTAGGTGCGATTCAAAATGAAATTCAATACTCTCAGACAACAGCTTCCGAATTGAAGAATGATACAGATAACGTTATTCGACCGCCAGAGCAATCGTGGCCTCATTGGGTAATTGTCGACGTTCGTAAAAACAACATAAACTCTGGTACAATAATACAACCACTTAATGTTAACTGCAATATTCGACCAAATAGTAAGTACCCCATCGAATCAAAATGGCTTTTTGTAATAGATCAGGAAGTCTAAATATGAACTACTTATCCTTTCTTAGGTACACATAAAGTAGTGTATGCATTTGCTGTTTTTGAACAACTTAGAAAACTAAATATTCAAGTGGATGATAAAGACAATTCGCCAAAAATGTGAGTAATATGATCCTCTTTGCATCATGATCTTACGAAGTGTGATTTTTATGAGTAACTTTACAGATATAAAATTTTATTTTATTCTATTTTGCAGACTCCTAGAACGACACTTTACTCCATTATCAAATTATTTACAAAATTACGAAGGAAGTAAGCTGATCGCTGGTAACTATTTTTATGCAGTTTTGAAACCAAAAGGTTTAGTTCTTGATTCTTCACCAGTAAGATTTCTAGATATGAAATGGTAATCTCGCTTATGACCAGAATTTTTTGGCTAAAATTTTTTTCTTTAATTTTCAAATACAATCATATACCTGCTTGTAGATTCAAGATTTTGCATTATTTTTTAATTGCAATTTTTACATTTTAATGTGCTACAAAAGCATCACACGAGTTAGAGGTAGGGGTACGTCTACGTACTGCTTTTAATTTTTTTTTCAAGGAGAAAATTAAGCTGGAAAAAAGTAAGTCAATTTTGATGTCAAACAGCACCATGCTGTACCTATAAAAATAGACCGGTAAAATGTAGATGTATAATTTTTTAGTTTTTTCTCGTGAGTGTAGCAACACTTTGATACGGTGAGCCCATGGGCAGATAAAGCAGGTAGGCTTAACCGAGCGAGTTATTCGGCGCGGTACGTACATCTATTTTAATAAGAAAGTTATTATCAATATTATCAAAGCCTATAATCTTCATACCAAATGTACCAAGTACTTACCTATAACACATAGATAGGTATTTTTAATTAAATAACGATGTCGAGAAGCTTGCATACCATGTTCATGTTATAGTAGTTCTTTTCTTTTCTCGTTGACTGATAAACAAAAAATTACTTCTCATTTGATATCATTTTCTGCTAAAATTTCACGATGAGATTGACATTATTTATAAGTGAACTTTGGTGTTACTTTGTATTTTTGCTCTTTTCAAATACTTGTGTAAGTATACAAAAGTGAAATACGATTAATATGATACAGAAAGTTACGAAGTATAAATTTGATGAAAATAGTATTTCTTTGTCAGTCGGAAAAATACAAGAATACTCGCCTCGCCAATATATTTGAAGATAATTTAATTGTACCTCATTTACTTCCAAGCAACCCTGAAGAACTTTGCACTGTACGTTCAAAGTATATACCTAAACAGTTAAATTCAAATATATATTAGATTCATGATAATAATTTAACAAAATTGATATCCATGAATAGGTTATTTACCAGCCAAATTCTATCGTTGCGACCGGTCAACCATATTATGTGTACCAAATACAAAGCTTACCTGAAATAGTATGGGATTTTAAATCTGAAACATATTACACTGTCGTGGTACTTGGTAAAGATCTCAAAAATAAGGGTGTTTACGTACAGTAAAAAGGAGGGCAATTTATAAACGACCTTCGTTCAATAGATACTGATTCTAGGCGCAATCCAGAAAGAAATTCAACGTCCTACGACTGTTTCCGCGTTATCAAATGATACAAAGTACACTCTAAAACCACCAGAACAATGGTGGCATCATTGGGTAATTGTTGACGTTCGTAAAAATAATCTCAATTCGGGTACCATAATACAACCTTTTAATGTCAACTCAAATATTCCACAACCAAATGGTAAGTAAGCGGTATGAGCCGATCAACGAAAAACAAAAAATGGAACTGAATTCATTGATTACATACCATATTATATATACAGATACCCATAAACTTGTGTTCACTTTTGCTATTTTTGAGCAACCGGAAAAACTTAATCTAAAAGTAGACGATAAAGACAATTCACCGAAAGTGTAAGTTGACTTTGGCGAACAGTTTCACTTTGTCATATACGTACATTTTGAATATTAATGATGCTTTTTTCTATTCAACAGATTGTTAGAACGTTATTTTACTCCGTTATCAAATTATGTGCAACACTTCAAAGAGAGCGTTTTCATTGCTGGAAATTTCTTTTATGCTGTTCTTAAACCAAAAGGTTTAGTTCTAGATTCTTCGCCGGTTAGAAATTTACTTCTGCAAGCTATTAAAAACAGGGCGGTAATATAAATAATAATGTTTATCCGATGTTAAGACGAAAACTGGATGTTGATGAAAATAAAAGAATTATTATTATTTTTATCAGACTTTTATTTCATGTAAAATAATTTCTTGTTTCATTGAGAATTTAATCAAAGAAAAAAACTTGAGTTCGTTAGACCAAAAGGTAATGGGTACCTACTTAAGTATTCGTTCGGGAATCTGTTATGGGTATTGGGTAGGTGAATGCTTAGATAACAACATTGCCAAGTTAATATCATCAATAAATATTTATCTACAAGCGAGTATAGTATCATTCATCACGCCATATGAGCTGAGTGATTCTAAATATAATTTTCTTAGGTTCCCTATTCTTCACCGAATACTTCGCGATGAAAATGAAATAATTTTTTCCATTGAAATTTTATAAAGATTATTGTTTTAATGACACCCATCGGGACATCATAATAATATGCGATGAAGTCAATAAAAATGAATATTTTATGGAGCTGCATTATATTCTCATTTCTTTCCGACGTTAAAGTGAGCACTTCTTGAAATAAATCGTTGATTCTTCTATATATCTCATTAAATTATAAAATCATTAAAAAAATCCAAAAACCATCAAATCTGATATTTTGCATGTATTTTTAAATTCATAGACGATCTTAGTACCCGTATTACGTCGTTTTAATGAGTCAGAAATTGAAAACCCATCTTACCAGACTTGCATGTTCAAAGAAAACCTGATAGTTCCTCATCTTCTCCCTTCCAGTCCCGAAGATATCTGCTCGGTAAATTTTATCCATTGTATTGATACCATAAATTGAAATTTTTTAGGTGCCCAGTCTACTTAAAATATACCTAATATTACCTGTTTCTTTAAGGTCATCTACGATTCAAATCTCATTATTGTTACTGGACAGCAGTATTATCATTATCAAATAGAAGGTGTTCCTGAGGTATCGTGGAAATACAAGAGTGATAAGTACTATACGTTAATAGTTCTCGGTATGATTTATCTACATCTATATTTTTTTTCTTTCCTAATTTAAACTTGAGATATAAGCCAGCCGAGTACTTAAAAAAAAAATTGTTACTTAGGAGCCTTTCAAGAAGAAATCCGATATCCTAGTACGACTGCTCCAGTATTGAGAAATCTCAGCAATATTCTTACTCCTCCTGAACGCTGGTGGCATCAATGGGTAGTGGTTGATATTCGTAAAAATAATCTAGAAGCTGGAAATATAATACAGCCTTATCTAAGATCAACTATTGCTGAACCAAATAGTAATAAATATAACTGGTTAATGTAATTCTGTAATGTACTACATTCGATAACCTCTTGATCCATTATTTCTTTTTTTTTTAAATATAGGTACTCATAGAATAATACATGCTTTTGCAGTCTATGAACAATCAAAGAAACTCGAACTGAAAATACAGAACGAAGAAAATGCTTCTAAATTGTAAGTTTACAATCTGAATGATATGATTTGAATAACTTGTTAAAATTTAAAATAATATTTTTTTGTTTGTAGAATACTTCAACAATACTTCACACCGATTTCAAATTTCGAACAAAGTTTCAACCACAGCCATCTTATAGCTGGAAATTTTTACCACGTGGTTCATAAACCACGTGGTCTGGTTCTTGATACATCCGTGGTGAGGATAATAAAGACAGGGTTCTTTTAAATAGGTGATTGGATTTTAAGCATACAACGTGCACCATGAATAAATAAGCAAGCACAAATTTGTAAATAAAATTCAAAAGTTCTCTAATGGTTTACAATATTAGTTTCAATAAAAATTAAAAAGTATACTTGTTCTATGATAAGCTTCACTAAGTAGGCAGATACCTATACTTCTCATTTCAGATAACTAGTACATGAGATGATCTTGCTACTGATAACACAACTAAAAATTATCAATTTTTGTTCCAACTTAATTTTCATTTCTTCATTTTTATAAAATGACTGTTCACCTCAATGACGCTATGAAGTTTGGAACATCGGATACTCTCTTTATTTTTTGTTTTTCGGTATTCCTATTTTCGATCTCAAACGTAAGTGAAATTTTGTTCAATTTAATCCGAATACAACTTAAATTTAATTTTCAACGTTAAGTATTAATCTCAATTAAAAAATTATTCACTAGATAGTCAGAGAAGGTTGAAAATGACTTAGTTATTGCACCAATATTCGAAGAACATCTGATTGTTCCTCTTCTTTTACCATCAAATCCAGCGGATTTTTGCACTGTTAAGTTTTTTTTTTTTTTTTTTTTTAATTTTTATCCTTGCCGATTACTTTTTTCCTCCTTTTTTTTTTTTTTTTTTTTTTTTTTTTTTTTTTTTTTTAATTTCTATCCTTGCCGATTACTTTATGTAAACGTTGCTCAATTTGATCAAATTTCATTCAAATAGGTTATTTACAAACCTCAACTGATAATTTCCCCCGGTAAATTTTACTTTCCATATCAAGTCGAAGGTATACCGGAAATATCGTGGGATTTCAAAGCTAACAAATTTTACACGTTAATTGTCCTTGGTAAATAAAAACCAAATTCCCAGCTATAATGAATCTAAATATAATTAAATGCAGTTATCATCAAAACTAAATTAATTCTCAGAGGCTATTCAAAGACAAGATACCAGAGTAACTACGACTACTGAAAATGTCCACTTTTTGGGCGTACTTAAAAAAGTATACGATGTTCCTGCTAATGCTAATTCAACTAATAATACAACATCGATGAAGATGGAGGATAACTATTTGCCTCCTAAAGACTGGTGGTACAGATGGGTTGTGGTCAATATAGAAGAAAATGATATGGATTCGGGAACTGTTGTAAAGCCCTTTTCTTCTTCTCCTATTCCTCAACCAAATAGTACAGTTTTTTTTTTACTTGAATTGATAAATGACTATTTGTAAATATTTTCTTTGACATCGAAATTTTATCACAGGTACACATCAATTAATTTATGTGTTTGCGGTTTTTGAACAGTCTGATAAATTCGAATTAAAACTGAATGACAAAGAAAATTCTCCTGATCAGTAAATATTTTCAACTTTTTATTTGTTTTTACTCACTAATCATCACATCTTAAATATTATCGTTATTATTTTTTTTTTATGTTCAATTTCAGATTACTTCAAAGTAGTTTCACACCTTTATCTAATTTTTCTCAGAACTTTCAAGGAAAAAATTTATTGGTTGGAGGTAACTTTTTTTATGTTATACCTAAACCACATACTATTGTCATTAATTTACCAGTACAAAAAATTCGATGGCTAACATAACAAATAAAATAAAATCAATACTTATCTGTGTATTTATTATTATAATTTATTTAGATTTGCATGATTTTTGAAACCAAGAACTCATTACAAAATGTGTGTTTTTAATTTTGAAATGCTTCTGCAAATATATATCAATGTAACTTTCTATACACATACTTAATGCCTGCTTGAATCTACACCAATCTAATGATTAAATTGATTTCGATAACTCCATAAAATGATAAAATTACGTTAAGCTTATATTCAATCAAAATTCAGTCATATCATATTAGGTATTTTACAACTTATTGATATCATCAAGTTCAATACAGAATTTTAGGTGTGTAATCATTCTGAAACAAAAATTATTTGTCATGGCAGATTATGTGTATTTTATTGTTCTCATATGTTATCTAGCTCAAGTAAGTGTAAAAATAAGAATAAACGTAATTAGATAGATCTTTATACAAACATTTTCTTGCTCGATGTAAATAAAAATAGAAATGTAACTTCAATTTTAGAATCGATTATCAAACGCAGAAGAAGAATTTGCTAAAGCATTTCAAAATCAATTAATAGTTCCCAATTTATTAGACTCGCCACCAGATGAACTAAGTCCGGTAAAAATTTATCTACTGTTCAATATGGAAAAGAAGTACTTATTCAGAATTTTGATTTAAATTTAAAATTCATCTTTTATGAAACAGATAGTTTATAAACCAGGTCTTATAATACTTACTGGAAAACCTTACTTTCCTTATCAAATTAAAGGATTACCTGATATTTCATGGAATCATAAAGATGAAACATATTATACTATAATAATTCTAGGTTAGTATATCCGACAATGCACATATTCGTGTTTGTGTAGATATATCTAAATCATAAATCCTAGATGTATCAATTTATCTCTTCGATGAAATATTTCAGGAGCCCTACAACAACAAAAAGTAAAACCCGATGCTGATAATTCTAGAATTTCGAAAAAAATTACCACCTCTCCACCAGAACATTCTTGGCATCAATGGGTAAAAATAAATATATTTGAGAATTGCATTGATTCGACAGGAACCGAGTTAAAACCTTATTTGGAATCAAATGCGCTTGAACCAAATAGTAACAATCACTTTTTGTTTTTCAATCAATGATCATTATCCCACCTTTAGGTAAATTTACATGAGTTATTTTAACTTTGGTAACAGGCACACACAGCGTACTTTATGTAATCGTAATATACGAGCAAAATGAGAAACTTCAATTGAATTTGGACGATAAAAATAATTCAGCCGATGGGTGAATAAAAAATTATTTTAGATCAGTGGTGCATAATAAATTAAATACCCGCTTCAGCTTCGGTAATATTTTATTCAGCCTTTGTTGAGATGCTATGCAACTAACGTTACGTTGGTGTAAAATATATTTGCTTTGTTAAGTTTTTAAGGGATACAATCTTCGAGATTCTTTAGCATAGAACTTTACTATTTTCGCGAATAGGTATCATAATTTATTAATATTTTTATTTAGATAAAAGTAAAAAGAGTAAATATGCTTTCTGGCCAGTTACCGTATTGTTGTTCAAATATTGATTTACTTGTTTATTTTAATAGGCTATTGAAACGGTATTTTACTCCTGTAAAGAGCTTTGAAAAGAACTTCCCTCGATGTAATCTGCTAGCTGGCAACTTTTTCTATGTTATTGAGAAATTCAAACTCAATGCGGGTATACGTGAAGATTTATTCGATCCCAAAGCCTTAAAGTTGAAGAAAACTGTAGAAAGTGCAAGGAAAGACAATTATCGTTATTTCGGTCTATAATGAGCGATGGTATATATTTATAAGTATCGTGAAATTGAGTATTCAGTCGCTTCGAGATGGTATTCTAGCTATACAAACATGCCTACTACTCGTGTTATTAAAAATTATCAAAACTTATCCTAAGAATATGATACAGAACCGCTTATACTTCATTTTCATCGTAAGAACTAATTATCAAAATATGTCTAAAAATACTTTCATTTGAAAAAGTACAAAAATAATTATTATATTTGGAAAAAAAAAGAAATTACACTCCTATTTACATATTTTATTATTTTCGTACAGTGAACATGAATATTCAACTACCAAGCTACCTAGTGTCTACTCATGATGCCTGTTTAATGGCTCAGTCATTATATCCGCATAGTAAACATATATCAAAACTAGGTAGATACTAACGAGCTAAATTATCTAATAAATTTTATGATAGGCTAAATATTTAGCTGTATCGATCACTTCGAAAGCTTATCAGTTCTCTTAAAAATTCATTGCTCGAGAACTTTTATTAGCAATGAAATCTATAACCGTTGATTATTCATGTAAATTTGTAATTTTACTTTTTACAATAGTAAAAGTAAGTATACATACCTTCCTAGAATCCTAGCTATCCGCTTATCTAATTAGCAAATAAAGTGAATTGAAAGTTTTTATAAAAATTCTATTTTTATCAAGGGACAAAATAATGAAACTGAACTCGACCTAGATCGATTATTTGCTCCAGTATTTGAAAATACCTTAATTGTACCACATATTTTACCATCGGTACCGAAGGAAATCTGTACGGTAAATTAAATTGGTATATTTGACATGAACTTCCAATAAAATTTAATATTTTATTATAAAAAATGGAAAAATTGAAGATTTGATAAACTAATTAAAAAATACATATTTTATTATAAAATAGGTCATCTATAAACCAGGCTTATTCATCATCACCGGCAAGCCATATTTCCCTTATCAGTTACAAAACGCACCAGAAGTACTGTGGAACTTCAGAGATGGAAAATATCATTCTCTCGTTGTTCTTGGTAAGATGTACTTTTTATGAATTAATTCAATATTCAAACTATCACGAGTGGTTTTCTCTTATCAACTTAACGTCAATTACTTTTTAGGTGCTATTCAAAAGTACAATGAAACTGAGAGCTCATTTTTTGGTACAAAGAATGCCTCTGCCGTAGCTCTTCCTGAGCAATGGTGGTACGAATGGGTAAAAGTAGATATCTATCAGGATCGTTTAAATAGAGCTGGAATGGATTTACAACCTTATTTGAATACTACGCTCGAACCAAATAGTAACATTGATTTTTATATTCAAGTCTCCAAAATTATGTTCATTAAAGTTCTGCTTTTTTAATTTTGTATGCAATATTTTTTCTTATAGGCACATACAGAGTAATTTACACATTTGCTGTATACGAACAACAAAAAAAATTTGAATTCAAGTTGGACGATAAAGATAATTCACCTAAGACGTGAGTGATTTTCAATTACTGAACTATTATAAAATTTCAAACTTTTTTAAGATTCCAGTTTCTTCTTTCACCTCTTCGTGCTTTCAATTCTTGAAAAACAAAAAAAAAATGTTTCACTTGAAACTAATCACTATAGTAATTTTATTTGTGGTAATGTTACTATAAAAATTTCTTACAGGATAATTCAACGATATTTTACTCCTTTGTCAAATTTCGAAAAGAATTTTCAAGGATCTATTCTCATAGCAGGAAATTACTTTTATGTTGTTCCCAAACGCATTGTTCTGGATGCTTCAAAAGTGAGAACATTCGAATGGACACGTTCAATGTAGAAATTAATTCATCCAATTTTTTATGTACCTTTTTAAAAACGCTAGCAATTAATATTTAATTTCTAGAAATACTTTTATTAAATCTTTTTCTCATTATTTTTATTATATATTTATTAAAAAAAAAAAGTAAAGTTTCAAATAAATGCATTCCTTCTTGTACGTATGAATCAGTTGAATTAAGAGGAGATGCAAGCTCATAGAATTATGTACTGAGTAAAGGGTGGAATAAGGACGCTGATATCAATGATGCGAGCGTATATAAAGCTGTTAATTAAATACCCTCCCATATTTATTAATTTTTACGATAAAAATCACTCAATTTAATCAAATGCCTACCTTAGTACCTCTACCTACATATAATGCTACGTGCTTATTCGTCACGATAAAAGATCAACTCGTTCTTCAGTATCAATTCTAACCCTGAAACGTTTTACGAACATGAAAATTGTGATTACTCTTTATTATTCATGTTGTTTCATTTTTACTTCATCTTACGAAGCCGAAGTAAGTATATTGTTTATACAGACAATGGTTAAAAATGTGTTTTTCATTCATACACAAATTTAAACAATCAAGAAAGATATTCAATTATGTGTTATGTTTATTTCAGAGTGAAAATTTCATTTCCGAATTTGAAGAGCATTTGATAGTGCCTCATCTATTTCCTTCATTGCCTAAAGAAACATGCAAAGTAAGAGTTTGGCACAAAAATTGCTCTTGATATTTCGAATATAGATAAAGTTCATACAATTTACCACTTCGTAATAGGTTATTTACCAACCCGGACTCATTATTCTCACCGGAAGATCTTATTTTCCCTATCAGACGCAAGGTTTACCGGATATATTCTGGAATCATAGAAGCGACACATTGTACACTGTTGTAATTCTCGGTGCGTGAATATCTACTTATCAACTAGTAAAACGTAGACGTAATTTGTTGGATTATATTTTCTGTAGGAGCATTTAACAAAAAAGTCGAATACGCCAGTACAACTGCCCCAATATTGAACAATAAAACATCTACTTCGCCTCCTGAATATTGGTGGCTTCAGTGGGTTAAGATGAACGTATATGAAAATGACCTTAACTCATCAGGAACTGTTTTAAAACCTATTTTGGAATCAGCAATGCCTCAACCAAATAGTACGCATAATATGGAATTTTATCAGATGCCTTTCATTTAATATAACCGACAATCAATTATTGAATTCCCATTTACCATCACATGGAATTTATCATAACAGGTACACATGATATAATATATGTAGTTGGGGTGTACGAGCAAAGTAAGGAGTTAAAAGTCAAAGTAATACATGATGGTCCAAATAACTCTACGAAAGCGTAAGTACAATAAAATACAATAATGTACTTTGTTAATTTTAACATATGAAATGTAGGTAAAATTTTCTTTTAATTTTATAACAGGTTACTTGACGAATGTTTTTTACCGATATTGAATTCTGATGACAATTTCAACAAAAATCTTTCATTGATAGCTGGTAATTTTTTCTATGTTACTCCAATGAAGATTGTTTTGGATACTTCTGTAGTGAGAAGAATTCGATGGAAAGATTAGATTGAAATAGACAGGTACCTAATAATGGCTCATGCTTTTAAAATTATTTTCTGCTCATGAAAATTTTCAAATTCAATGTAAGAAAATATAAACATGATGTACAACGTTTCATTTTTTATTTTTTCTCTGTTGTGCAGTAAATCAGTGGTGCAAACAATCAATTCATGAGTGAAGTTTCCAGATGCATTCAATTCCCCATGAAATATAACAAATTTTTAAAAAATGATTACTCACATGTTGTATCCATTTATTTTTCAATTAAACAATTTTTGTGTACATATTTATTTGTTTTTTTTTCTGTCAATAAATAAGTATTAAGCATGATGGAAAGTTGTTGATACTCGTACAGTGTGTAGTAGTGATTATAACTAGACAACTTTACAAATTTGCAATACTTCTTTCAGTGTAATTAAGAATTAAGCATCACTTTAAATTTTAAACTTTTATGTTTTTTTTTTATTATTAAAAAAAGTCCACCATTTCACTAATATTTCAAGATGCACCTCAGAGTTTGAACAAACAACGATTGTATAACACCTCTCTTATTCAGGTTGCGGTATCAGAATATTGAAGGCGATATAATATTACCTAACTGAACATCGATTATCGACGTTTTTTTACTACACATTATAAATGATTAATAGATTACAAAATTAACGTAAGATATCATGATTCGCAATGAATAAAAGCTCCTAATTTGATAAGAACATCCGATGTTTCTAATTTCTACCTTGCATCGTGATAATAAAGTAATAAGTAAAAAAAAATAATTTTTTTATGGAAATATAATTTTTTATCGTTTAACTGTCATATCTAAAGTTTCTTATGAACTATTTCAGTTCAAATTGATATGATGAAAAAGTCATTATTTGTTAAATATTTATATTATTTAACTATTCTAATTTTTGAATATGTTAAGGTAAGTAAAGAGAATATTGTTTCGTTTTATTTGTGTTTAATTTTTTTATAAAGCAATTGTTTGAATTAAATTTCAGTCAGAAGACGCTGAAAATAATCTATCAAATGACAAAAAGGATACGAGTAAATCTATATTTGAACAACATCTTATAGTACCTCATCTTCTGCCTTCTGTTCCAAAAGAAATTTGTTCGGTATGCAATATGTTTTATTTTATTCAACCTAACTTTTGTTTATCTGCAACGCACAGTAAGAATCTTTACTGCGTGAGCTTCATTAGTGGTAAAAAACTTCAAAAAGTACTTAATTCTTAATTTTTACAACTGAAAATATAGGTATTTTATAAGCCCGGCCTTATCATCATCTCAGGCCAGCCTTACTTTCCATATCAAATTCAAGATTTACCAGAAATAACATGGAATTTCAAATCAGAGAAATTTTACACGGTAGTAGTTCTTGGTAAGCGTAATTTTGTGTGAAAAAATCCAACATCTGTCAAATTAAAACTAAATATGTCAAAAAATATACATTTACAGGTGCTTTTAATAGAGAACCAAGTCAACAAAATACGATCGAAAAACATTCAAAGGATGAACTTATTCCACCAGAGAATTCATGGTATCAATGGATGATTGTTAATATTCGCAAAAATAATCTTCATTCTGGGACTGTTTTACAACCTTATGTGGATAATTTTTGGCCTAATGGTGAGTAGATTAAATGCTATGTCATGATGCAAGCATATTTCAATCATTTTCAGCAAATTCACGTGATCTTTTTCTTTTTGCGCTAGAAACTCACAAAATAGTTTATACTTTTGCCGTATTCGAGCAATTTAAAAAATTCGAATTGACTTTGGATGGTGAACAAAACTCAACTCAGACGTAAGTAATAAATATCAAACTTTACGCATTAACCCACAAACTTGGATAATTTTCATCCTGTACCTATTACTATTTATTATCATTATTATTATGAAAAACATCATTTTGTTACAGATTACTCCAACGTTATTTCACACCAATCTCCAATATTATAAAAAGTTTCGGTGGAAGTTTTCTCCTCGCTGGTAATTTCTTTTACGTCGCCCCAAAATCCAGCAGCATGTATCGAGATTCTTCCCCAGTTAGATATAATTTGTAATAAACTAACTTATTTCAAATTTATTTCTTGCTTTAAAATATTAAATACAGAATTATAATCGCATTTTTGATTTTAGGCAACGTGAATTGATGAGTATTATGAAACCAGACCACTATGTAGGGTTATGATTCGCAATACTAGAACCTAAAATGGAAACCTTCACATTTTAAACTTTCAGAGAACCATACCTACAACCACTTTATCATACAAAAGTCAACGAATCTCAATTTTTATTCTAACTTGTGTATTTAAACATAAACTAATAAGAACGTTGTCATTAATATGGAGAATAAATTAAAAAAGATTTTTACAATATTACGAAAATAATGTAAATTGATGCAAGACGATAGCTTTCTCCGTCCACATTTTGTCTTTGTCCTAGAAATTACCATGCATACATTTTGGTTTTTTTCTTTGAAAAAAAAAAAATACAAAAAAAAAAGATAAGCAAAAAAATACGAAAATGATTTAAATTCAATTCCAAAATTTTACGATTGTGTAAAAGCATAGGGCAGTACGAAAAAATGTACATTACTTTGCACCTATAGATAAAAATATTACACTTAAGAAAGTGGTTTGGGCTGCTGCATTAAGCAATGGAAGGCAGAAAATGACGTTCAAAAGTTGCTATTACGTCATTTAAAAAATGTAAAAATTTCTAAATGATAAAATAACAAGCTAATCAATCGATTTGAATAACTCTAATCGTTTTTGATTCAACTAAGATCTTGATATTAGTATAGTGCTAAATGTTAACTACCTATAAGTTCAGCACACTTCTGATGATCTTGTTTTACTTTTAGGGATAAAAAATTTTTATCACCTTATTATTTAGACATATTTTGCATGCTAGTTCGAAAAATATCATGAAACAAACGGTATTTTTTAATTATTATTTTTGCTACTTAGTTTTCATCGTTTATTTGCCATTTATCAAGGTACGTAGGTTGTCGGAAGGCAACAGGCACCTAGTGACACATAGATTACGTATCGAAATGAACCTGTAAGAAATGAAATCATTAGGTAGCGAAACTAAAATATGCCGTTATTCGAGTAATATGTTAACCAAATAATAGTGCTGATTCATTTTTAGTGTAAAGATGAAGAAGATGTAAACAACCCATCTAATGACTGTAAATCACTATTTGAAGCTAATTCAATAGTTCCTCATCTCTTGCCTTCCGTTCCGAAAGAGATTTGTGCGGTAAAATTCACGTAAACTATTACAAACATTTTATAATAAAATCTGCTCCAAGTTAATTTTCAAAATTTGTAATGAAAACAGGTGTTTTATAAGCCCGGTCTGATCATCATACCAGGAAAACCTTACTTTCAATATCAAATCCAAGAATTGCCCGAAATAACGTGGAATTACAAATCTGAAAAATTCTACGCTGTAATCGTTCTTGGTGAGTGCGTAGGTACAGCTGAGTACTTTTGATTTTTATTCTTTTCTGTAATGCAATGTATGAATATTATCGCATTTGTATGATGTACGCAATGAAAACAATATTCGCAGGTGCTTTTAGTAAAGAACAAATTCCACGAAATACTTCAAAAGAGTACCAAAAGGACGAAATCATTCCTTTAGAAAATTCTTGGTATCATTGGGTAGTTGTTAATGTTCGTAAAAATAACCTCAAATCTGGAACTACTTTACAATCTTTTGTAAACGTATCCAATTTTGAACCAAACGGTAAGTAAATAATTATTATATTTGTAGTTTTAAGAAAAGGAATGATAGGCCAACAATCTACTATGTATTAAAAAATTTTGAGTACTTTATTTTTTATTTTTCATTAGGAACTCATAAAGTAATATATGCATTTGCTGTGCTCGAACAAAGAGAAGAATTTGACTTCAAATTGGATAATGATGATCATTCTCCTCAATCGTAAGTATCAAAATGTCTACATTACATATAAAAGCGGAATATAGATCAAGGAGCATATTGTAACACTATCTACATTGTATCAAGTTGCCGATCAATTTTTTTATTAAATTATTACAGATTGCTTTCACGTTATTTTCCTTCGATGTCAAATTTGACTATGAATTTTGGTGGAAATTCTGTCTTTGCGGGTAATTTCTTTTACGTCATCGCCAAATCCGCTGATGTATTTCGAGATTCTTCTCCAGTGAGATATCTTAATTGGTAACTATTTTCAAATAATCTATTATTTATAATAATTTTACATGCCTACGTACACTACATATGCATGTACGATAGGTAGTTAGAAAATAGTTATTATCACTTATGATATGCTGTACAGGCGACGTAACAATTTGATGAATTTGGTAAAACCGCATGATTATGCAGGCCATGGATGGTAACTGAAACATGAAAATCATTTTTTAATATCTTTAAAATTAAAAGTACATAGCAACTAGGAGGTACTTAGTCTACTTATATACAATATAAGTAGAGGATCTAATAATCAATATCCTTCCTCCGTCACATTATAAGTTATGTAAGTGTACACTTAGGTATTGGATTTATCACTCCTTCCCTTCCCAGTCAAACGCAAGTACTATTTTTTGGATATAAAAAGTGTCCTTCATGGCTTCATGTTCAAACATTAAGTACCATATAGTACCTACCTACAAAATGTATACTTAACCATTTGTTACACTAAATTAAATGTACTCATTTGGATTTATTTTGAACAGTTTAAAGTCACGAAATTAACACGAAAAAAATGTATCAAATTGTGTACAATATTAGTTGGATTTAATCAAGGCGCGGGCGGATATCATCCGAATCAAATGCTCGCCCAAAACATATGCGAAGAATGTTGCTGAAAAATAAACTCAGCTAAAGATATCTTGCCATTAGATACTGTTTTCGTTTGATTACCGATTCTCAAGCTTTTAGTCTTGATGATAAGTTAATATAACCGCCGAATAATATGTAAGTTGATGTGATTGATACAACTGACCGACGCGTACAAGTTCACCACGAGTCCAGCACGAAATTGTACGGTAACTTATCGTTTTTCGCATTTCGTCTACGTTTTCGTCTATTTCATGATAAATTTATCGCCGGCTTATCAGTCAACTTCAACGCAGAACACGCGGAACCAAATCTAAGCTTCGTACGTGGTATAATTTTAAGAAACATTTTTTGCTTCGAAAGTTTCCGAGATGAAATTATCTTGAGTAACAGAAGGTAAGTAAGCTGAAATAAAAACATTATTCTATTATGCGTTATTCTCACTATTAATTATTTCTATTACCTAAATTTACACATTTATGTTTAGGATCAATAAGCTACAATTGATTTTTATTATTATCGATTGACCACAGTATTCCTCATCATCAATATCATCGTTTGTGATGTCTACCGAAACTCGAAAAAATGATTGTGCACCAGTTTCTGGACCGAATGGAACTGACGTGTTGAGTTGGTCCGATACAACCATCCAAATTTATGAAGTAACGCATGTTTGGATAATCCGTCATTACAGTTTTCTGGCAAAGAAACTAATGTTTGAAGGATTTGTTGGATCATCGAACTTTACTGCTACTGGTAATAAGAAGTGTGAATGGATATTATATTTCTATCCCTTCGGTGAATGGAGAGGTCAAAATAATGAAGCTTCTGTTATTCTAAAACTTCATCCTGTAAGTGAAGAACAAATCGTCTATGCCAAAGTCGGAATTTTATTTCTGAGTGAAGATCAGAAAGAGAATAATCGATTTGTTTTCAATTCCACTGATATTAAGGAAATTAGTAAAAATTATGGATTTGGTATTCATGTCAGCAAGGAAAATCTCATCAAGGATGGATATCTATCTAACGATGAATTATCTATTCGTTGCGAGATAACTTTCTCCACGGTAAACCCTATTTCCACTAAATTCAACGAACTGGACTCCATTTACCCTAGTACCTCAGAATCTAGTGTTATTAAAGATTTGGAATATGTACTTCAAAATGGAGTACTTTCAGACGTTATCCTGTCAGCGAATGGAAAAGATTATTCAGCCCACAAGCTTATTCTCGCCGCTCGAAGCCCAGTTTTTGCTGCTATGTTCAAACAAGATCATAATACAAAAGAAAACCAGCAAAGTCGAGTGGATATCGCTGACATCGACGCAGAAACTATCGAGGAAATGTTATATTACATTTATACGGGTAAAAGTAAAAATTTGGAAGCACTAGCTGAAGGTTTACTGGTAGCAGCTGAAAAATACCATTTGAATGAACTAAAAAATATGTGTGAAAAAGAATTGGCGAAGAATTTATCAGTTGAAAACGCTGTTCGTACGTTGATATTGGGTGATTTGCAAGGTGCACGCGAACTAAAATCCTATACTATTAATTTTATCGTCTTAAATGCTCCTGAAGTGATGAAAACAAGTAGTTGGAAGAATATGTCGCAGTCGTATTTGCAATTAGTTGTTGAAATATGCGAAGCATTTTCTCGTCGTAATAATTGAACTAAGTATACGGTTACTTATTAGCAATACTCCATCAGAAATCATCATTGTATAAGTACTTACCAAATACCTACTTTTGATTGGTAGTTAAAGAGTTATGTAATCGATAGTAGATAAGTATAGGTATAGTAGTGGGGGCATTGTGTCCATCTTATATTATATCATAGTTTTAGTGTTTGAGTCTCTTAATGTTTGACTAATAAAGAAGACGTTCACGATGTGACAGTTAATTAATATGTGTGTTATTTAATTCGATAACGTAAAATGGTAGCAGAACGTGGTTATATTTTTTTTGAAAATTGAATTCATGTAAAGTATCCACACTATTTTTTTCTCATTCGTTATAAGATGTCGGCCAACATGTCTACATCAACGTTGCTTGTTAAATTCAATGGTCTCAATTACCGAGAATGGTTATTCAGAGTAAATATTGCACTGGAAGCAGAAGGTATTGACATAGAAAAACAAATACCAACAGTAGCGGCAGATATACCTGCTTGGAAGAAATCAGATGCTATTGCTAGGAAGATAATTGTGGACCGTATGAACACAGATGAGTTAGAACTAGTAATGAATTCCAATTCCGCCAAAGAGATGTTAGAAGAATTAAAAAGAATTTATTCCCGAAAAAATACCCTTAACTGTATTCAAACGAGGAGAAAGCTGTTGAAATTGAGTTATGATGAAAAAGAAGATGCAACATCTCATATTACCAAATTTGAAAAGATGGTCAATCAGCTTCGCGATTATGGTGAAGATGTGAAAAAGGAAGATGTTATTGGTTATTTTCAGGTAACCTTACCAGATTCGTACGAAAAAGTCAATTCATATTTCGATTCATTACCTCCGGCAGACCAAACTTTTGCCAATTTAAGAGGAAAATTCGTAGAAGAATGGGAAAAATTGCAAGGAAAATCTGCAAATAAAGACGAACATAAGGAAAAAGAGACAAATGAAGGTGATTCAGCAGCATTTTTCACTAATAAAAGG
>FIZR01019642.1:0-15463 GCA_900060175.1 Ferrisia virgata | reverse complement strand
AACTAAACAACCAAATATAGCAATCGACACTGGGCGTAACAATCCTGGCAATTATACACGCCCAGTATAATAAAAAAGTAAAAAAAATAAAGAAAAGAAAAAGATGAATTATTAGAGAATAAAAATCACTTTTACACTTTTTAACGCTACATTGGTCCATAAAAATTCGCTAACAAAACCATCATCAGGTGATCCACTGGCAAATTTTTGTAAACAAATATAGCGTTAAAAAGTGTAAATGTGATTTTTATTCTCCAATACACTGTGGCAAATAACGCTAAAAGTGATGCTTTCAGTTTCAATAATTATTTTCGTAAATTATTTACCAAGATGAATAGCTGAGGCCACAGTCAGTAAGCGATATAGACGCTGAAACACCAAGACGGAAATCAGCGGATTCAGTGGTAAGTGGATTATGGAAATTTTTTATCCAGAGTTATTCAAGACTTTTGCATTGCACTGTTCACTAATTCCTGTTCAACCCGTTCCCCAATTCTAATTGATCAAGATCTTAGATATACATCCGACGTAGATTTTTTAAAATTTATATCTGGAGAAAGAATATCGAACAAGAATTAGTGAAGAGCGCCTCTACAGGGAAAAACAAGCGGAATTCTAAACTGTAATCCCTTTACCACTGGAGTAGGAGATTTCCATATTGGTGTTTCAATGTCTGCAGTAAGAGATTACTGTAAATTCTGGTATAAAGTTACTCAAGATTTATCCGTTGGGAGCGCTGTTCACTAATTCCTGTTAACAATTTTGATTGGTCAAGATCTCAAATACAGATATGATGTAGATTGTTTCAAATTTATATCTAGAGAAAGAATATTTCTAACCAATGACTGTCAAATCAGAATTAGTCAAGAGTGCCTCTGTAGGGAAAAACAAGCGGAACTCCAAACTGTAATCCTTTTACTACTGGAGTAGGAGATTTCCATATTGGTGTTTCAATGTCTGTAATAAGAGATTACGGTAAATTCTGGTATAAAGTTACTCAAGACTTATCCATTAGAAACGCTGTTCACCAATTCCTGTTTCTAATTTTGATTGGTCAAGATCTCAGATTCAGATATGACGTAGATTCTTTCAGATTTCTATCTAGAGGAAGAATAATCTCTGAATAATGACTGTCCAACTAGAATTGCTGAGGAGAGTCTCTACAGAGAAAAACTAGCAGAATTCTAAACCATTATCCCATTACCACTGAAACAGGAGATTTCCATATTGCTGTTTCAATGTCTACATTAAGGGATTAAAGAAATTTCTGGTACAAAGTTAGTCATGACTTATCCGCTGGGAGCGCTGTTCACTAATTCCTGTTAACAGTTTTGATTGGTCAAAATCCAGTTGTGGTTTTTTCAAGATTTCTGCCTAAAGAAGAAAAAACTTCTAACCAATGGATGTTGCAAGGGTATCTGTCAGAATTTGTCGAAAACAGCTGGAAATTAGTAATAAGCGCCTCTACAGGAGAAAAACGCCGAACTATGAATGGTAATCTTCTTACCCTATTGGTGAGAAGTGTCTATCTTTATGTTTTATTGTGTACAGAATTTCCATACACTTTTATTCAAATGATTATTCTAGTATTAGTTGTAGAATATGATCATCTAAAGCGCTAGTGTAGAGCCTCGTAGTATACAGCGAAATTGAATGAAGTTTAGCCCACTAAAATTTTGAAATCTAGTATACGAGGGTTTTTGGCGATTCAGAATTTATTTTTCGTATCATTTAAAATCAGAGGATGTTTTACAAAGCGATGGAAATAAGTTGAAATTTGTTAAAAAGTAGTAAAAAATTAGAAAACTGATTTTTTGACAGATCTGTTGCTTATTATTTTTTAATTTACTCAAAACCAAAAAAATTTCGCCCATTATGAAAATCACTCCATTCAAACCGAAGTATGTAGGTTAATAGAGTTGCATACTCGGTTTGCCGCAAAAAAAAAGTTTCATCAATATTGTTGAGAATTGGACGTACCGATTGAAAAGAACACAATCCTTGATAAAAGTGAATCTCGATATTTTCGATTTCAGTATCGAGATGTAGGAAATTTGAAGTTGTGGTTCCGAATTTAGTATCAACATCACTTTGAACCAAGAATCTTGTGGTGGGAGGGGGCGGGGGAGTATAGAATCAAAAATGAAAAATATTTTCGAGTGAAATATCGAGATGTAGGAAGTTTGGCATCTGATTCCGAAACTGGTATTGATATGATTCTACACCCCACAAGGGTGGGGGTGGGGGGGGGGGTAAAAATCCAAAATTGATCATATTTTTGAATAGGGTGTCCCGTTCTGGGTAATTTGACCTTGTGATTTCGAATCCGGCATTGGTATGAGTAGACCCTATAAGACCCTTGAGGGGAGGAGAGCCAACATCCAAAATTGGCAACATTTTCAATTTGGGTATCACGTTCTAAGTAATTTGACCACATGATTTCGAATTCGGTATTGATATGAGTTCAAATCTCATAGGACGCCAGAGGGTAGAGAGGTAAAATCCAAAATAGACAACATTTTCTAATTAGCTATCGAAATATACCTAGATACTTAGTCTTATCTTATGATGCAGTTCATGAGTCTAATGGACTATTAATATCACTGAAAATTTTGAAAATGAATGGATGAAAAAAAGTTTTAGTTATACGTTTTCATCGCTTACTTCGGCAACATTAAACAGAGGACTGAACTTTCAAAAACGTTTTTGAATATTTATTTTGCGTATTTAACTACTTTAGTACCACAAACTGAATAAAATCATATCACTGAACATTTTTTCACGTTATTTGTTCGAATTGGAATCAAACGTTGTTTAATTAGTGCCGCCTTAGAAAAGTAATTCTGTACCTATTTAAATTATCTACTCACTCTTGGTCAAAAGCTATTGCTTATCTTCTTGAGGCATTTTGGGATGGAAATTTTGTTAAACGTGATTTAAGTATGGTTTTTTAGGCCATTTCGTTGTAGATACGAAAAAAAGAGAGTAGATAAATAAGCAAAAACTTGTGGAAAATTATCAGGAAAAGGTCAAGGAAGTCGTGAAATTTGTTTCAAGCAGCAAGTAGACATGTGAGCCCTCATACTTATTTTTGTATTGAATTTTTTCATTCAATTGATTCTCTTAAATCTCATCCTCGAGAATGGAAATTTTATAAACAGAGCTGTTATCATTTAATTATTTTAGAATTTCTCAAGTTTTCGATTCACTCGAATAGTTGAAATAAATATCCGGCTTAGAGGGATCATTCGGCTCATCTCTTCTTTCTGTTTTTTTTGGCAGTTTTATTTAGATCATTGAGCATTGTTGAACCAATTTCAACTGCCTTGTGCAGCTCATTTTTAGGTATTGTTTTTCAGAAAAATTCATCCTAAAAACATGGGAACTTGAAACTCGAATATTTACGGTTTTATCCAGTAACGAATTTCTTCAACTATGAAAGACTAGCTGTAATAGAAATGTCTCACGTTTAGTAAAGATGAAACTTTCTCAATTATATGACCCAAGCAAATCGGCGAATGAACTAATTATCGAAAATAGATATCAAATTTCAACAACGCTTTTCTAAAGAAGCTATATACGTAGGTAGATCTATCTGTATGGGCATTAAATATTATGCGGTGCTCGAACTTACTTTCATATTCTTCCTGAGCTTCGGGATCGACGGTTTCGGCGGCTTCTTCGACGTTTTTGTCGTCGTCTACGATTTCCTCTTCGTCGTCTTCGTCGTCGTCTTTTTTCTGAATGTATTCGTCGTCATCGTCATCGTAGTCATCGTCGTCGTCATCGTCGTCGTCGTCGTCGTCGTACAAAAACGCATGCCCGGTTTCGCCATTTTTACCTTTCGACGGCATCTTGGGGGTGAGTTGTTCGGCCGACGAAGATCGATTACTACTCGGAAGAGCGGCTGTTGTAATGGTAGTTATCGACGGTACCTGAGTAGTTAGCTGAGTGGTGGTGATTTGTTGAGCATTTGGTTCGTTTTGAATACTCCTTAGATGGTGGGCTACGGCGGTCGTCGAAGTGGGCGATAACGACGACGATGTACGAGTAATGTGCAGAGGATTAGTGAGCGTAGCGTGATACCTGGATTTGAGCACAGTGGCGGCGGGTTTCGGAGCAATGGGTGGCACAGTGACTTCGATTTTGGTCCAAAAATCGGCGGCGCCGGAAGACGCTGCTGCAAAATTGGTAACGTTTTTGTGGATGTTTTTGATGATGATACCGTAGCTTTCGGTGGTATGCAGACGGGTACGATTGTCATCGGCTTGACTGTCGATCAACAGATTGACCGTCGACCATGAAGTGGGATTGGCGTAGCAAGTGATTCGAGTAAACAATAATTCACAGCAACAAATCATATAGCAATAAACGATAACGAGATATTTTTTCGACATTTTTAACCGATCGAAGTTACGCAACAATAATAATTATTCATTTTGCAGTCGATGTTATTCGAACGGCTATTGCTTATTCGGGCATTTTATCGAACGCGTACACGTATTGCGAACTGCGAACTGAGAATTACGCTACACATTTGTCGTAAGCGAGGAATTTGCCAAAAAAAAAAGAACAAAAAAAACTTCTTGTCGATGATAGATTGACAGATATAGGTATTTGATAATTTTTAAATAAACATACGCACACCACCTATATCTGCTCGCGTCAATAAACCGAACGAACACACTAGTCGCGAATCGCGTATACTTTGCTTTGCGAACAAGCCAGCGTTGCTGTTTGGCGTGGTTTTTTGCGTTTAAGTGTATAATTCGACTTGTTGGTAAGAAGATTCATAACGACAAATAGTCTCGCTTTTTTTGCCGGTCATTTATCGCTCTAGCAATTTGGTATGGTTCAATTATGGCGCTAGACTCCCGCCTACGTTTTTATTAGTATTCCCTTCGCGCGTTTTTCCACTCTTTCCGCCCTCGCCGCCGTCTTTGCCATCTCTGCCATGCGTCGCGTGGTGGTTTTATTTTTCTTTGCCAGGTACAGGTGGATACTGGATACTCATCTCGTATACCCAGTAGCGGGAATTCTGCTGGAAAAGGGAGGTGTACATTTGTATACCTATTTTTAAGATAATTCTTGCTTCCTTGTTTTGGAAAATCGTAAGCTGTGCGAGCCATCAGATGACCGGTTCCAGTTTGTATTGAAAGTGAAGACGAGTAATTGCTGGCCAGTGTGTTAGAGGAATAATATCGAAATGTTTTGCATGAAAATTAAATGAAAAGAGGCCGAAAGTAATTTATTTATGTTCATCGTTGATTAATAACATTTATATTGGTACCTTACCTACTACCTTAGTTCGCTCTACGAATTTAAAAATGTTACCAATTAAACGAGAACCTTTATTAATGATTTTTGTAACATATTACAATGATGAGAATTGAAAAAAAGCACACAAAGTCGAACCCCCCAAAAAGCACACATTACGGATCCCTATAGACGAAACATACTTAATTTCAACTTCCTAGCCAAATTGGAGGGGAGTTATGCGAGAAACAAACGCTAAAAATTAGAAAAATCGACCAAAAAACCACATATTCATAACTGTGAGGGAGTGCAATGGGGCTGAAAAGTCGAGACTCCCAAAAGACACATCTAGAGCCCCTACTAAATGTACATACCTAATTTCAAGCACCTAGCCTGATTTGGAGGGAAGTTATACGAGGTACACGCTCAAAAAATAAGAAAAAACGACCAAAATCCCACTTCTTAAGGACTGCGAAGAGGTGAAATGGGGTTGAAAAGTCGAGACCTCCAAAAGGCACATCCAGAACCTCTACTGAATGTGCGTGCCTAATTTCAACTTTCCAGCTAAATTTGGAGGGGAGTTACGCGAGGAACAAACTCAAAAAATGAGAAAAAACAACCAAAAACCTACTTCTTAGAGGTTGTGAAGAGGTGAAATGGGGTTGAAAAGTTGAGACCTCCAAGAGGCATATGCGGGGCCCCTTCTGAATGTACACAGCTAATTTCAACTTCCTAGCTCAATTTGAAGAGGAGTTGGGTATGTGAGAAACAAACTCAAAAAATAATAAAAGTGAGAAAAACCGATAAAAAAATCTCTTTTGGGGCTGTAAGGGAGTGCGATAGTGCTAAAAAGTCTAAACCCTCAAAAGGTACATGTAGGACCCCATCTGCATATACATACCACATTTCAACTTTCTAGCTGAATTTTGTGGGGAGATAGGAGGGTAACAGCCCATATTCAAGATCAAAAAGGGGGAAACCCCCTCATATCTCTCCTCCGAATTAACTCACGTGGTTGATTTTTGGATATGTTATACATCTTTAGATTCTCTATTAATTGGTTTAAAAAAAGGTAATTTTTGTGTTTTTGACCCATTAACACCTCCTCACCCAAATTGGGGGATAAGTGAATTTGAACTCAAGTTCATCCCCACTCATATATATCTGATTCGCCGTCAAACTGAGCCAATTGACCGAATTGGAGCGATTTTGGTTGGTATAGAGTGGAGTAAAATAGTTTTAATGTTATGGGGAGGGGGGAGAAATAAAAGCAAAAATCTGATATGGCTAAAAATGGTCTTAATGGTCTTCTAGGACCCCAAAACGTTATTCGTTGATGTCCTCCTCCTCCTCTCATTCGCCGTTGGTCGATAGACTGTAATAGCGTGGTTTCCATTGACAACATGGTATAGAAAATCAGGATAAAAACTGTATAAATTTTTTATCAGATCAGAGATAACGATCGATGGGTATATCAATTGGAATACAAACGTAATGAAATTTTCGAAACTTTTCAAAATAAGCTGCATTTAATTTCAATTTTACGTCTCTTGCATCCCTGGACCACGAATACATCTAGGTTTTTACCGGATTAGGAAAACAATAAAAAAATCTCGCATTTATCCACACTCGGGCTGTATTGTTTTAAAAAAATAATATAATGGCACAGATATATATATACCTTGGTGTCCAAGTGAACATGCCGAATCACTGGTTCACGATATTGTTATGCGATCGTACAGGGAGTCGACAGTGGACTAGGTTGAGATCACATATTAATCTACAATTGATGTTAAGTGGATCAAAAAGTGAAAATATTTGTGAAAATTTTAAATTTTCGAAATAAGATAATGGCCTAATTTTAGAAAATTATGGCTGAAAAAATGGAAAAATACAGGGTACTTAAAAATGTTCTAGAAAATCTAGATATCTCAGTACTACTGTAGGTAATAGGTATACCTACTACCATTAAAATAATATACGAGTACCTACTCAATTTAAGCACTCAAGAAAACACGAGCATACTAATTTTGAAAAGAATTGGCTGAAATAAAACCAGTTTATCTCGAAACTGGTTCATTTGTGTCGACTTCCATAGTCAGTTTTGTAATCAGTATCTTGAAAAGAGACGGAACGTAAATTTTAAAAATATAACAAGATTTCTACCGTAAAACCGGTTGTGTTTGCGCCAATTTTCACACCTCGAAGATGAAAAATCAATGATTTCTGAGCAGTTTTTTCCTTTTTTACGTCTTTACAATATCAGAAGAGCATTTCAAGTTTTTTTTTTCAAAAAATTTGAAATTTTTGATTTTTTTGTTGTTGCTTATATCTCTCCAGCTTTATAGCGACATTTTGAGTAATTTTTCTCATCAAAAGCCCTGATAGGAAAGAAAGAAGAAGCTCCCCAAAATTTTGCAACAAAGTTGATATTTTTCCATGTGAGAAGGGTGGGAGGGGAAGGATGGTAATCACGTATCACCATTCTTGCCAGCTTGCCACTGGTTTTGAACCAAAATTTCTTATGTATAAAGGCGGTACGATGAGTAAATTCCACTGCGCCATATCTCGTGGCAACAAAAAGAGCTGGAAAAATAATTTTTGAACCAAAATTTAGCCTTATCTTTCTACTAACACCATGCAAAATTTTATGACAATCGATTCAGTAACACAACGATAAGAATCATGTACATGTTTCGCTTTTTCACTTATTTTATTCTCAAAAATCGTGAACTTTTGAATTCGTTGACCTGGAAGACATTTCTTCAATCCAAAAAATATTCAGAGTTTACATGCGTTATGTTTCTATAATTTCCCTCATTTTTGATGCAACTTACAAAGAAAAATGACCGTGATAATGTGCATCTGTATATTCTTTGTACAATTTTTAACTTGTGAATTACCTTTCTTAAATAAATTTTTCAGATTTAAAGCCACTTGCGTTGCTTTTCCACATTATTTCTCTCAAAATATTCATTTCCCTAGGGAAATAGAACAATCTGTGATGAAAAAGTATGTATTTTAGTTTGCAAAAATGTACTCATTCATTTTCTTGGAGTATACCTGTGCTTAAAATGAAGTTTGTCATTGGAAATCTTTCTCAGCCCGAATCGAGGCTGCAGCCTCAAAACTTTCGTACCATTTGTTTTAGGGCGTTAGACTGACACAACTCAACCACTTTATTCATTTTTTAACAATGGCCTTCATTTTTGTCCTACTTGAACCGATTACAATTACATTTTGTCTGGTTATGAAAAAAGTTGAGGCTACATTTTGGTTTGAAAATTATTTTTCTAGCTTTTTTTTGGTTACCGAGATATCCGTTTTTGTAATAATATAAATCCAAAATCTATGATTTTTTCATTTTATTATACAACAAAAAAACATCAAGAGAACGGGAGAGGGGGTTAATAACCGGAAATGTGATAAAATGGAACATGAAAAGGTCAAGTAAAGTTATGATATTCAATTTGAATCGGTTGGTGGACCATCTTGGACATCCTGTCCATGGACGAATTGAAGGATACGGATAAGTATTGTTCATTCAAAATTTTTGAAGATTTTTAAACTTTAGTGTCGAATGAAGTAGCGAGGGTATTCGAGTCCTTTATTTAAAAAACTCCAACAAATTAGATGTTCCGTCATTTTTCATTTAATGAAATTGAAAATGAATCGCGAGCTGTTGCCCAGTTTTCCATGAATGTGACCGTCCATGGGAAAATCCATCGTAGAGCACGTGGAGAATCTCACTTCTAATGAAAAAAATAAAGTACTTAGCGATCCTTCAGGTGATTGCAAGTAAGCTGGGTTGAAAGAGATGTTCAAGGAGTCGAAATGTAAAAAAACCGAAAGTTGATTTTTGGCAGGTCTGGTGGCTTTTCTCGTAGACGGTCACATATGAAATTTTGAAATGATTATTAAAAAGAAAAAATTTGTTTTGTTTCAGGTTAGTTAGTTACTGTTGATTTTGAAATTTTGGTGATACTGTCGTGATCGGTGAGTACATTTGTTTGTGTATTTTTTATAAATCCCTATCTCTCACGTACTTTGATAAGTCCATATTTATCTATTTTGAAGAAGAAAAAAAAAACACGAAATGTAACAGATGGGAATAGTTATAGATGTCGTTATGGTAGTCGCGCGTGTATGCACCTTACCTACATATAGTCTTAAGAATTCAGCTCGTATACGTATGAGTTTTTTTTTTCCTTCTTATTTCTGCGTCTCGCTTCATCTTCCGTCATTTATTATTACAGTACGAATGAGTACAAGTACGTAAATTTACTGGAAGCGAGAAAAAATAAAGCCGTGTAGACTGTTAGGCGAGAATCATTGATAAAAATATTAAATTCTTTATGCCTATTCTTCGACATTATTACCGGGTGTATATGGTCCATCGTTGTCGTCGCTTGCGAAGACCTGCGATTCCAATTATCGGTTCGGTACGCAGTACTACGGTGCCATCATAGTAATGTGTATTTGATGATATTGAAATACATTTTTATATTTAATGATTTATTGTTATTCCAAGTATACGAATTGTCTTTCATTTTACAGAGTGACAGAAGTGGTATATATGACGATCTACACCTACTTAGTTTACTGGCAGTTGCTGTTGGTGGTTATTTTGTTACATTATTGTATACGTATACGTACTCGTATTATCGTCGTATATTTTTCTTGTCTTTTTTTTTTTTCTTTTTTTTCTTCATCTTCTTCATAACTGGTTCATTCGTTTTTGAATGTTTTGAATTCCATCAGCATACGAATGCCTTCATCCGTAAATGGTTTCTATTTCTCAGACGAGGAAATAGAGGTCACGGTCTTAAACCAAATTATCTACTGTTGATTTTCCTTGATTTTCCTGCGTGTCTTTGTCGCTATGTCCGCGTCCGCGATCGCGCATCTATCTCAACTCTCGTCGAAATAATTTTGTAATTAGTCGTCAATTTGGATTGTTGGATTGTTTTTTCATTTCGTTCGTCGTTGGTTGTTTTGCTGCTGTGAGGTCCTGTAACATTTATACTACTGTCCTGAACAATAAGCAAAGTATAGTAATTATTGCAAAAAATGTATTAAATTCGATTAAAATTTTTTCCATTACCAACTAACTCAACGATATTATTATATATCGTTCGATTGGTGACGCACGGTCTGCTGTAAACGATGAATCGTACTAGGGAGATTGTGGTATGAACTACGAATTTTAGTTATAAAAATTTACTAAATTTTCTTGGTTATATTCGATGTTCACCCACTTATTACAAGGTGTTTCGGGAGTGAACGATAATATTAAGGGGGTGGTGCTCTAGACCTTGTACATGAACATTATGATTGTTGCCTACCTATCTGGAGATTCATTGCTGTTGTATGGAAAATTCAATTTTTCATTTTTGGTAATAAATTTTGATTGTAACTTTTGAACGAAAAACGTAAATTTTTACCTGCTGGTGCTAATTTGTAGAGGAAAGTCTGGCAAATAGTTTGAGACCAATAAAATGATGATTGGATTATTAGGAGAAGAATAAATACAAGTTAAATGTAAAAAAATCTTGCAAACATTTTTTTTGTTGAAATATTTTTAAAAAGTTCGAAGTATCGTGCCAATATTATGCATCAAGAATATAGCCTTGAGTTGCTCTTTCAAAATGGTTCTCTCCTACAGGCCTGTATCACTATTATTTTTCAAGTTATGAAGTATTAAAACCGAAATAGATGCAATAAAATCATCCGAAATTTATTACATGTCTATTTTGAGCTCTTTATCGGATCTTTTTGTGATCGCAAAGCTGATCCATGAGTATGAAAATATGTAGTTCCTTTGTTTTTGTAAATTTTAAGAGAACGAGTGTACGAAAATGTAGATACAAGAGTTATAAATAAAAAATAAAAAGAAGCAAAATCATATTTTATATCATGTTTAAGTCATCTGATTTTAATTTCAAATCAATTTTTTTCTAAAATGATGACGCCAAAAATTTTAAGCTTCTACTGTGGTGTGCTTAAGGACCACCAAATGTACCCACTGACCTTCCAACCCGGAAAAGAGATTGGTTTGGATCAGTTTTGCGATCGCAAAAAGATCCACTAAAGAACTCAAAAAGAACATGTAATAAATTTCGAATGATTTTATTGTATCTTTTTTGGTTTTAATACTTTATAACTGGAAAAATAAGAGTGATAGGGACCTGAAGGAGAAAACTATTTTGAAAGAACAAACTCAGGGCTATACTCTTGACGCATAATATTGGCATGATACTTCGAACCTTTTTGAAATATTTCAAAAAAAAAAGTTTGCAAGATTTTTTTAGATTCAACTCTCATTTATTCTTTCCTAATCATTTAATCATCATTTTCTTGGTCTCAAATTATTCGCCGGATATTTCTCTACAAATTAGGACCAACAGAGAAAAATTTACTCTTTTTGTTCAAAAGTTGCAATCAAAATTTTAGACAACCTCGTTTCAAAATTTATTAGCTAAAATAAAAAATTAAATTTTCCATACAGCAGCAATGAATCTCCAGATAGGTAGGCAACCATTATAACGCACATGTACAAGGTCTGGTGTACCATCCCCCTTAATATTATCGCTGTGAACGTGATGATTTCCTTCATCAACTTGTGTATCTGCAACTTTCTATACGTCTGTGACGATAGTGTAATAGTGGTAGATGTACGTTAGGCATTTCAAATCATACCATTCTAAGTATCTACCTACCATTCGTGAACCGTGAAATTTTTCTAATGACATCAAGGGCTTGCTTCACCTATAAGTTTAGATACCATGGCATGGGACCCGGCCACCGAGCTACCTAAAAAATATAATGTTCTAGTTTTTTTATATGGCAATTTCGTAAGTAAAAAAAGGAACATTTCCAATTTTCATCTCTGTGCTTTACTTGCCTCAATTAAAATTTAAAAAATCACAAAAAAGAACGAAGTGAAGTGAAAATCGAGCAAATGGTGTATATTGAATAAGTGCTTTGGGATATATCATGAGAAAAAAAAATTCAACTAAAAACGACTATTTTTTGAGCGAAAAACATGTTGGAAAAGTGCTTTTTATAGTTTTTCGAAATGTTCTCCTATTTTTAAAATTCGCAAAATTGACTGAAATTGGTAAAAAAAATTACAGAAAATTGATCAAAAATCAGAAACAATTTGAAAGTTATGTGAAAATTGACCTCGGTAATGAAAAAAATCGTGAAAAATCATCGAAATTTGGGTAAAAATGAATACAAATGAGTTAAAAATGCAGAAAATTGTTGAAATATAGGTGAAATTTGTGCGACAACAGTTGATCCTAATCTACGAAAAATTCGTTGTAAATGATTAAAAATTCGGTAAAAATTTTCATTGGAGTGGGTAAAAAGTTGAAAAAAAAATCGTTCAAAATCCACGTCAAAAATTCTGAAAAATGGGTAAAAAGTAATCAGAATTATGAAAAAAATTGTTAAAAATTATCGATAATTTTGTTTGAATTTTATAAAAATGAGTAAAAAGTCCGCTAAGACGACAAAAAAGTTACGAAAAATTGTTGAAGAATTGATGCAAATAGACTTGGTGAAAAAAAATGTTAAAAACCATCAAAAGTTGGGAAAACGCGTGAAAACTTACATAAAATATGACAAAAATCATTTAAAATTATCGAAAATTTGGTAGAAAAGTGACACAAATGTGTAAAAAATGCAAAAAATTGCCCAAAACCGTTAAAAATGATTGAAAAGATGGTGAAAATTTGACAAAAATGTGTTGAAAATGTACAATTATTCACGATTACTGATCAATTTTCTGCATGTTTGAGAAATTTTCAATAGTTTTCAATGATTTTTTTTTTTTCATATTTTTGGTCAGTTTCCACTAATTTTTTAACATTTTTTCGTAATTTTTAAACATTTTCGTACACTTCTTAACCTATTTTTTGGTAAATTTAAACTTTTTTTGTCAATTCTTACCCATTTTTTGATGATTATTAACAACTTTTGTGCAACAATTTTTACTCAGTTTTAAACGAATTTTTGGTCGATTTTCAACTTTTTCTGTAATTTTTTACACAGTTTTTCATTATTTTCGCACCATTTTCACCATTTTTTCGTAATTTTCAATCAATTTTCTATATTTTAAAGCTATTTTTGTATAATTTTTACGATTGTTAATAACTTTTGGTAATTGTTGGACAATTTGTACTTATTTCTGTTGATTCATTACCCAATTTTCGATGATTTTCAACGATTTTTTATTCATATTTTTGACCAGTTTTCACTGATTTTTCAACATTTTTTCGTGATTTTTAACCAATTTTTTGCATTTTTATTTTTACCAAATTTTTACCCAATTTTCACTTATTTTTAGTGATCTTCGATAAATGTTTACTTATTTCGGTTGATCTATTACCCAATATTCGATGATTTTCAACGATTTTCTACGTCAGTTTTCCCCTAATTTTCAACAATTTTTCGTAATTTCTGAGTACTTTTCGGTAAATCTTAACCTTTTTTTTACATCCAAGTGTTGAAAAATGTGCTAAAATTGACCGATTTACAATTCCTAATGCAGTTTTAGCTCTGCATTCGAATGAATTTTCAAAATATCTCCATTAAGCTAGGATTTTGAAGGAAAATAAGCATAGAAATGGACACTGAATGGATTTTTCCGAATAAAGACTGGGAAAACCATTAAACAAACCTCGAATTTTGACCAAACTCCCGGAGGTGGTTGACTTTGGTGGTTGACTTTGAGTTGAAACTTCACCGTACAAAATTTTATGTTCCTACCTCAAACTCAGGGTCAACTATCTCCGTAAAGAAATAAATATTAAATTGACGGATCCAATTATGACCATTCACTGTACCATGAAAATAATCGAATAAAAATGGGCAGTCGGTACTAAGAATAAAGGTCTCTCCAAATTGCTGAGCACGCTCTTGAATGGCATTACAATCACGAATAACGTCGATGCGTAAGTGCTTCTTGAAGTTCTGCAGATATATGGTCAGCAGACTTTCTACTTCTAGGAGATTTTTCTCTGCGTAGTTTGACGTGCTACCTGAAGATGGCATTTTTTGCTCTCGTAATAAATTCATAGAATGATTGGTTTACTCGAGTCACGAACGTGTCTTTTAATTCGACTTGGGCAACTATTGGCGCTTTATTGTTTGAACAGTTGCCTGCTCGCCTTGCACATTACACAGAAATATTGTATCGGTAATTTACGATTAAAAGGAGATTCGCTTGTACCGTTAGGATGACAGCATTAATGTTTGTTTGGTAAAACGATGACAATATTTATTCAGGTATATTTAATCTTATAATATGTTTAAGTACGTATTATCTGATACTCTGATTCTGTTATTTCTTTATTTTTAGTTGCGCGTCCCTTTCTCTTTTATAACGTTTAATTATTCGGTAAAAATTAATATTTGCCGTAATTTAAAGTCGATTTTTATTTAATAAGCGATCCTTATGCGATGGAAAGTAAAAGTTAATCGAGATTTGACTTAATTGGATGCAGAATTGAATAAGATTGTTTGAAGAAAAAAAAAAAAAACGTCAAGGTTTTGCAGACCAACGTTATACGCATTATTATTATGAACTTGTTGATATGTAACTGTATTTTTTGTCTGTTGATAACTAATTTAAAAGTCTTCGCGTACTGCTTTCATTTGCGACCAATTTACGATGGGCTGATGAAAATGAGCTAATTTTTAATATACTTATACCTAGTTATCTGCTTAACCAAAGTATGGAAGTGCGTACCGGTCAATTTACACCGTCCCTAATCGTGCGAATTGTAAGTGACTGATCGGAAAGACAACGCTAGTTTGAAAAAAAATGTGAGAGTTAGTAGATATGTTGGTAGCAGTTTTTGAAAACATGAAAAATTGTTATTCTTCCACTTATCTGATTGTTTTTAGCCTGATTTTCTATGTCATAAAAAAATCCGTTTCGGGGTCCTAGAAGATTATTATGACTATTTTTGGCCATGTCAGATATCAACATCGAAACATGTTTAGTAGCGCATTCTGGAAAAATCGTCAAAGATTGACGGTCATCAGTTGACCATCATCATTAGGTGACATTAGTGGACCGTCAAAAGTGTGGCGTCATCATTGGACTGGCATCAGTAGACAGATTTTTATGGACTGAAATGACATCAGTGGACTTATTTTATAAAGGATTGATTTTATGATTTTAAGTTGAAATGTT
>FIZR01019641.1:17385-31553 GCA_900060175.1 Ferrisia virgata | reverse complement strand
AACAAATTCCTCGTATCAGCATCTTCCAACCCATCCAATCCAGTTAGAAAAATAGTCAAAAACCATCTCGAACAATTGCCTATCCCTACCGATAATCCAATCTCTCCCCTCCGTAACACTCTGATAAACTGCAATATTAATTTACCAACTCTCCTTCACTAACATATCAAATATCTGCCTTGGAAACTAAATATTCCTGAAATCGATTTAACTATGGTTAACTATAAAAAATTCGACCAGAATCCAATCACAATGAAAGAAAAATTCTGCCAAACCATTGAAAATTACCCTGATTACAAACAATGTTTTACCGATGGTTCAAAAATCAAACCACACTACTCCGGATATGCATTCTGTATTGAAGAGCATGCTCAAAACTATAAAACTAGCGCACACTCGTCCATTTTCACCATAGAAATAACAGCCATACTGCATTGTCTAAAAACAATATTTGAAACAAATTCTCGTCATGAAAAATTCCTCATTTTAACTGACTCTCTATCTTCCCTATCAGCAATTGAAAATAAATTCTCTGACTTTCAAATAATCCAAAATATACCCGAAATTGTATTAAACATCCAACTTTTACAAAAAAACAATAAAATTCATATACATTCCTAGTCATGTAGGTATTGAAGGAAATGAAGAAGTAAACAAACAGACTCACCTTGCCAGCTGGCAAAATCAATAGGACTCCAAAACCGAAAACAAACTTTTCGTTCATAAAAAATCTGTCCTACCATGGAAAAAACTTTCATTCCTTGAACGCACAGACGAAATAATCATTACACATCTTGGAATCGGTCACACAAAAATATCCCATAGCCATCTGTATCTACGAGCCCCCATACCTATGGGTCAATTTTGCAACTCTGAGCCCATTACCATTCAACACCTCCCGTTCCTCTGCCCCAACTTCAAGCAAAAAAGACTAACCTTAAACATCCCAGAAAACATCCACTCCATTTCAGATTCCTCCACAGTCGTGCAAAGAATCCTCCTCTTAATAAAAGAACTTGACCTTTAACACCAAATTTAAGTCCTAACCTTTCTGACCCCTTTCAAACATTGGGCGTAAAAATCTTAGCAATTATAAACGCCCAGAATAAAAAAAAAGTATATATATGCTAGTTATGTTGTTACATTGGGTACCTAGTACCTACATCTTGTATTTAATGAATCGTAAAATAGTCGAAATACGGTTGAAAAGTTTTTCATTAAAAACTTTCCCAAGTTATATGTTTAAGAAGTGCAAATTTGTAGCTATCTGAAACATACACATATGAATGTTTGGAAACTGTGAGGTTTGCTTGGTGTTTGAATTTGATCGAACGTAATTTAAAAACATTTCCGCGAATATGGTGTTGATATAAACTACATAAAATACAGGGAACATTATTTTGAGCTTATTAATTCATACGACCAGTTTCATTCGTGGAATGGAATCGTTAGCTCGTACAGCAGTATAGGTATATAAAGGTGTACACATTTACTTAACGTTATTCGTAGGTGTATAATTTACTAAATGTGAGTACAAGGGAGCAAAATATTAAATCTGTTTGATCTTGAACGTATAAGGGGCAATATGGGAAACATTGAAATATATTTTTTAACCAAACTTTTGTTTGTAAAGTTGGCCGCCGCGCATATACCGTTAACTAATGTGGTAGGGTTAGGATATTCTGCTGAAACAATGTGGAATGTACGAACCGATAGGCAAGGCATATATACGAGTTTACTTTTCTTTCTAACTTTATGGACATAGAATTCTCGCGTGTATTTGATTTTAGCTCTAATTCTAAAATTTACAGTTCTCGTAGAGCCTACTTCCGTAGACTACTTTTCTAATAAAATTGTTTTTTTTTTTCTTTTTTCATCCTTTAAAAAAATAATAATAATGGAAACTCGCGCTAATTTAACTGTCTTTTGAAACTTTTTGAAAAAATCATATCAAGTAGTATTGGTTATTTTTTTTTTTTTTTCAGTTATAGTCATTTATTAGGTCTTCGCATGTTTCGAGCAAGTTTTTATTTACGATTTTGGTCGTACTATCGTAAATACTTCTGTTTTAATGAGCCAATAATTTTATTTTATTAAGAAGAAAAAAGAACAGATTTTCAAAATCTTTTAAACGTAATTATCTCCTGTTGTTATAAAACTTTCATTGTAGCAAATAATCCTACATATAAACGCTTCATAAATTTTGAAAAAAATTTTACGTACACAAACTTAAGCGTAGTAATTTTCAGTTTTGAATCATAAACTTTGAGAAATACGAGTACTTTGGAAATACGTATTTCTGATAAATTTTTTTCAGTATTTTTTTACCGAATAGAATTTTACTGTTTTACGAAATTTAAACAAAAAAATCGTAGGCTTGAATGTGAAAAATTATACGTCAAGAAAAATATTTCATTCTTCATGTTTCTTACTCACATCATATTCTGCAGGCTTGGAGTAATAAGTATTTATTATTTATGCAAATTTTGCTTTCGACATGTTTTGTTTTACGTTTAGCCTTCAGCTATTTAGAGTGGAGGATGATGATTTAAAAACGTATGATGAAAAATTAAGAACAACATGGCTTATATTTAAAATTTTTTATAATTCGAGGGTAGTTGGTTTATTTGAATTTATGTTTCTTTTCTTTTCTTTTCTTTTCTTTTTTAATGTTACGAATATTTTATAGCCAGGTTTCACAATTGTTTCTATTTTTTGCTGGCTTGCTTCAACGATGAATTATTATTTTTCTCTACATTTTCGAGGCTGTAAGATGGTGCAACGGGGCTAAAAAGTTGAAACCCTCAAATAGCCAACGTGTAAAACTCTTATTAAATCTACATTTAAAATGACAAAAACTACCCAATAGTTCACTTTTTCGAGGTTGTCAAGGCGCGAGGACGAAATCTACGTCCCAAGTTTCAGTTTCACAACCTGATGGGGGCGAGGTATACGTACGAGGAACAAATTTCTTTTTTCAAAGTCAGAAAAGGGGCAATCACTTTTACCTTCTTTTCTAATTAATTGTACAAGACTGAATTTTATTCATATTATATGACTTCAGGTTCTCTATTGATTAATTTGGGAACAGATAATTTTCAAGATTTTTGTCTACCTTAGCTCCCTCCTCACCCATCAAATTTTGGACTTGAGGAGTGGTTTTCAATTGACCATTAATCTAAAATTCTACTTGCTGAATTTGAACGATTACGGTGGTTGTGAGTCAAGTAAAAAATTTTAGTCTCGAAGAGGAGAGGTGGCAGTAAAAAAAATGACAACTATAAATGTGTGGCATGTCCAATTGTGGTCTCCGTGGTCTTCCAAGATCTCAAAACATATTTTGGTAATGACCCTTTTCCCTTCACATTCACCGTAGATTGAAACAATATAGTAGTTTAGTTTTCTTTGACAATATTGTTACGAAGGAAATTACGCTAAAAATTTCAAAATATAAGTAAATATTTACGTACAAAAATTAAATCTACCGCTTTCAATGTTGAAGCATTTGCGAACTTATTTACTTATATTTACTTGCGTATTACTTACAATTAGCAAAATCACAAACTGTTAGGAGCAAAATGTAAACAGGTTATACACTTGAGAGATTTTAAAACTTTCTTTTGGGCCAAAATTGTAAAATTGTTGGAATTTGTAATTAAAATATATGTAAATATTTTAGAAATTAACTAATAGCGTAAGAATAGATTTACCCTTGGGAAAACCAAAGTATGTCCCATGAGTAGCTAACTTATTCCATGTAAAGTTTATAATCTTTTTGGTTTTTATATTATTGATAATTAAGTTATAAAAAGTTGTACTAGTATTTAATCCGTCACCTCAGAGTCGTATGTCTCAAAATTAGGTCTTTTTATCTTTCCTCTGTATCGGTGTGGTATCTTCATCATTTTCGAATGGTACTTTACCTGATATGAAACGTTTACTTTCTTTGGAGTAAATTATGATAATTACTTATTTTTCCATTTGTTTGGATAGGTAATATGAGCTCTGGTACTTATTTAGTTTCCTAGATTTCTCTATGCAATTGAGATTGATGATGGTAGTGTGATTGTGTCCAATTTTATTCTGTACTTCTTTTGCTTTTTCCATTTTTTTTTTTGGCCTCAGTTTCTTTATCATGTTGTCAATGAAAACCAGGATATTACTGACTATCTACTCATGATTGTGGGGGGCGGGGATATCAACGAAATCTATTTTGGTATTCTAGAAGGCCACTTTTGAACGTGTCAGATATTTATATTTATTTTTTCTACCTGAAGATTACTCGACTCGATTATGATCAAAATCGTTCGAATTCAACTGCTAAGCTTGAATTGGTAGTAAATTAAGTAACATATATTAATGGAATTAACTCTCGGACAAAATTCAATCATGTTAAAATTTTAAAGGTGTGGTGCTCGGGGGGGGGCTAAAATTTAAAATGTTGTATTTTCCAACCCAATCGATAGAAAATCAATAGTTGTATAACATGTTGAAAAATTAATCTCCTTGGTCAATTAGTAGAGGAGATATGGGGAGTATTTCTTTTTTTTTGACCTTGAAAAAAGGTCCCTTTCTCGCTTATCTCCTCTCTAAATTAAGCTACAGAGGTGAAATTTAGTATGCAGGTTCAGCAGGATGGTCATATAAACAAGTTTCATGACTCAAAATTTGAAGGGCAATAATTTAAAAAAATTAAAAATTCGTAAAAATATTTTTGTGATTAGGGATTTGTATGTAACTCTTCACAGCGAGCAAGAATTGTCCTGTAGAAAAATTGCGTGCTTTCAAAATTGAAGGGGCGGAGTGTATAAAAGCTTCACTAGCTCTAACTGGTGAATTTTATTCCAGTATTTTCAAATCAAAATTGATATATTTTATTTTTACGAATGATGAAATAACACTGTATAAGAAGGAAATTATGATTCGCATTCCATGTAGTCCCTTCAATTTCGAAGACAAGCAATTTTTGTAAATAACTATTTTTGTTCACCTTGAAGAGGTGTGTATAAATTCTTACTCACTAGAAATATTTCTACGAATTTCTGATTTTTTTGAATCACTGTCCCTTCAAATTTTGAGTTGGGCAACTTGTTCTTTTGGCCATTTTAACTCATTTCAACGGTCTCTATCTAAACCTTATGTAATTTTTTTTTCAATACAAAATAATAAAATTACAAAAGTAGCATTTTTTCAATGTTAGCAACACTGCTACGTGAAAACCAGCGGCGCCTGGAATACTACACGATGATGGACATTTCTGATCGTCCTTTCGTAAGATATGTTTCTTGGAGATTTCGGCTTTTCAACCTCGTTTTACCTTTCTTGACGCCCTCATTAGCTTAAGAACCCACTTTTTGGGTAATTTTTATTATTCTTTGAGTTTACGCTTCGCATGCATCCCTTCCAAATTGACCTAGGTAATTGAAATTTGGTAAGTAGTTGTGCATTGTAGGGGCAATAACTATTCACAGTTTACTCCGATGTCTATCTGTACCCCTGGTCCTAAGCGTACTCAGATCCTATTAGAAGAGAGTTAGAATTTAGAGTAAAAATAAATCGCCTAAGAGGATTTTTTCAAAAAATTTTCTCTGAAATGAACGATAGAATGAATGCCGAGTGAAGCGAGGGTGAATATTTTAAGAAATTTCAAAAAAGAGCGACTTAGAAAAGTCGTTTTAGGACATTTTTGAGCTCCGTGTTCTGGATTTCATTACGTGTTGAAATTAAATTATTTCTGAGGAGAGAGACTATAGCCTTTTGGCCCTTCCTTGGGTGCCCCAATGCGCTCACTGTTGTTTAAGAAAAAAGTATTGTAGAGCGTTCATTTTTTTTCTTTTCATGAATAAAGCAATCTGCGTATCTGCAGTATTCTTGAAAAAAAAAATCAGACTCAAAAAGCAACGTATTCCGATGTTTTTTTTTTTATTAAGTCTCATACAACATCGTGCGGGGGAGGGAGGTCAAAATCCCTCTCATGAACGAAAAAAATGCCAATTTTCCTAGAAAATTCGGCTATAAAGTCCAAAAAATTGCATAAATTACTCAAATATTTGTGAAAATACAGTTTTTTGATAATTAAATAACAATTTTTTCAAAATTTTCGACCTCGCTTCGTTCGAGCATACGAATTTTTTTCGCATAATATCAAAGTTAAAATTTGGGAGCGATCCTGCGAACAGGCCTGGTCTTACGTTACATGTTTATGAGAGATTAAATCATACACGAGTAGAATTGTGCAGCTGAGATACCATGTTCTCTTTTTCCTTCTCAACATAGTTATGCTTATATAAAATGCTTGACTAGTTTTTGTTATAATAGAAGTACATATAAATTTGAAGATTTCGATAATTTCTAAAACTTCCGTCTAGGTATACCACTATAACTTTACACCCATGTGTTGTTAATTGGATAACTCTCATTAGGAACCTTAACTTTGAAGTGCGATTCTTTTTATTATTAGATTTTTCATCCGCTTATGTATGTGGTTATACGTACAATCGAAGATTATATATACTTTGAAGTTCAACTACCTTTGCTAATACTGTTCGTGTTTATCGAAAACACCAGTAGTATCGTGAGAAAATAACCATAATGTCCAGTATCGAGTGGAAACACTTTAAAACTATAGCAAACTTGTAGAAATACGACGCTTCTGCGGGTTATTTCAATAATTATATTGTCTTGAAACCGACAATAAGTATTTATTTGAGAAAGTTTTTAAAAAATCAATCGTTTTCCAATTGATTCTACTGAACATTTCTTACTCGATGCACCTAGCCACCTACCACCTATCCCAGTACAGACGCTGTATTTGTATTATAAGTAAATAATACTTAATCAGAAAAATAATTTGAAAAAAAGAACATCAGAAAACAGAAATTCCACTCACGTTGCGTAACATTCTCCGAAAATGGTTTTTATGTTATTGTTTTCTTTTTTCAGAAATTTCAGCAATTTGCGTTTATTTATTCAAAACTGATAGTACGGTGAGATCTTAAACTTTTTACATTCGTATAAGTTCCAAAACGTAGCTAAATTTTCTTTGTTGGATTTTTTTTTATGATGTAATTCGTGTATATGTATCCAGTATCGATATCATTTTATGGAGGAAAATCTGGTATATGGAAAACATGGAATACAAAAATGAAGTCGCTTCGATAGAGAGGTTTTGTAACTTGAAAAAGTCTTATTTCGATATACCTACAGATTGGCTTACGAATTGTTCGGTAAAATTTCTTTCAAATATTTCCATTGTGTTGTGGAACATGTAAAAGGTACCAAGCTCTCTACCTTAGAATTTAAAGTTTTTTTACTATAAAGGCTGTCGTGGTTTATTAATAAAAAAAAAGCATCGCAAAGCGATGCTTTTTCAGCCTGATTTTTGCAGAATATAATAATTAAATGAACTAAAAAAAACGATGCATTTTTCCTAACAAGTGATAAAGAGGGAGGCGAGGAGGAATCAATCAGGCTAAAAAGTCCACACCCACAAAAGACACATCTTGAACCTATACTAAATCTACATACCAAAGGTTCTGGTATGGTGAAGGGGTCATTTAGCCTTTGATGGAACTTTGATAAAATTTTTACGCCATTCGACTTCTGTAGAAGATGATTTTAGAGAGCAAAAACGAATTTTTACCACAGCTCCGCGGGGGAGTGGCCTCAAAATACGTGATTTTCAAGCTAAAACTTCTGTCTCGTCGAGTTTTCAACTGATTTTTTTCAAACTTGGCTCGTAAGGAAAGATACTAGAGGGCGTTACCCTGAAATTTTTTCAGATTTTTTCGACCACTATGATGACCTTAAATTTGACCTTGTAAATTTCAAATCGCCCTGGGAGCACCGTTTTGACGGCTGTCGTTAAAAAAATATATTTTTACATTTCTTACTTTATTTTACACCGTTTAGAATTTTTTCAGATTTTTTCGAGTGGTGGCCTATATGTGACGTTCGAAAAATCGATTATCTAATAGGTCTTTTTAGTACTTCAAAATTATTAGTATAGAGCTATACAGACGCAAATGGAAATCTATGCGATCTGAATATTGAAAGCAATTTTTTTATTGGTTCCTATTCTTAGACGTTCAAAGAACAAATTTAGCGTAGGTGACTAATTTTCCTATCCTCACCCCTCGCCGAGGATTTATCTCCCCCCCCCTGTATATGAGAAACACCCTGATACCGTCACATATGACCGGTATCAAAAAATGTTTCAAATAAAATTTATGGCTTGAAGTATTAAGAATATTTCGAGTTATGTGCAAAATTTTGATCAGACCACTCTACCATCCCGTATTTTAGAAATTGTCCTTCAAAACACCTCAAAAATGTACCTCTCGATCCAGAAATTTTTTTTACATCTGCATCATTAATAATACCCAATTTCATAATAATATTACCAGCTGTGGGATTTTGTTTGAAATTGCACCCGCTACTACTCTACCATTATAGGTGATGAAGGGGGGTTTATAGTACGGATAGGGGTTGAAAGTTGCTAAATTTCAAGTATATATATATATATGCATTCTCTTATTTTTGGAGTGTTTTTGACGGACGATTTTTGAAATATGGGTAAGCGAGTAGTCTGAGCGAAATTTTGTACATAACTAGAAATATTCCTGATACTTCAAGCCACAAATTTTATTTGAAAATTTTTTCGATACAGGTCATATGTGGGGGGATAAGGACGACGGGGATCGATAAATTAGGCACCAACGCTAAATTTGTTCCTTGGACGTCTGAGAACAGGAATCAATCATAAAATTGATTTTAACATTCAGATCGCACAGATTTTTATTTGAGTCTGTACTAACAATTTTGAAGTACTAAAATGACCGATTTATCGGTTTTTTGAAGGTCACATACATGCTACTATTCGAAAAAATCTGAAAAAATTCTAAATAGAGTAAAATAAAGTAAGAAATGTAAAAATATATTTTTTTAATGACAGCCGTCAAAACAGTGCTCCCAGGGCGATTTGAAATTTTCAAGGTCAAATTTAAGGTCATTATAGTGGTCGGAAAAATCTGAAAAAATTTCTCTACATGAAAAATTTGAAAAAAATTGACTGAAAACTCGACGAGATAAAACTTTTAGATTTAAAATCACGTATTTTGAGACCCTCGCTTCGGGGAGAGAGGGGTTGTTACAAAAATTGTTTTTGCGCTCTAAAATCATTTTTCACATAGGCAAGTCGAATGGCATAAAAATTTTGTCAAAATTCCACCAAGGACTAAATGATCCCATTACCACAGCAGATCGTTTCAACATCGCAGCCCAATTAAGGGTGGAGGGAGGGGAGATTTGCGAGGAACAAATTCAAAAAATTAAAATCGACGAAAAAACAACTTTTTTGGGGTTGTAAGGATATGCATTAAAGCTGAAAAGGCGAAGCTCCCAAAAGACACATCTAGAACTCCTACTAAATTTATATACCAAATTTCAACATTCTAGCTCAATTTTGAGTGCAGTTATGCGAGAAACAAACTCAAAATATAAGAAAAACCAACAAAAAGACTTATATATTTGGCACTGCGAACGGGTTCCATGTCTGAAAAGTCAAAACCTGCAAAAGGCACATCTATAGCGCCTCTCAGATTCCTAGCTCAATTTGAAATGGAGATAGGGGATGAACAGCCCTTTTTCAAAGTCAAAATAAGGAAAAACGGTCATATCTTCCCTACTGGTTGACTTAGGAGGCTGCTTTTTGGATATGTTACACAATTTTAGATTTTCTATCAATAGGCCTAATAAGGAACAATTTTCGTGATTTTTGATCCTTAACCCCCCCCCCCCCTCCGCCAAATTTTGGTTTAACTAAAAGAATATCAAATCCGCCGTCAATCGAAGTCTATTTCCCAAATTTGATCGATTTCGGTTGGCATAGAGCTGAGCAAATGATTTTTCGTTTCGGGAAAAAAAAATAAATATCTGACATGGACAAAAATGATCGTAATGGTCTTTCTAGAACCTCAAAACGGATTTTGTTGATATTTCTCCGCTCATGCGCCGTATGTCGATCGACCGTAATAGCCTGGTTTTCTTCGACAATATGATATAGAAAATCAGCTAAAAATCGTATATTAAGAGTACCTATGTATTTATATTATTCGTTTTTCAAGTATTATTAGTAGTATTCATTTTTGAAAATTTTTTCACAATCACCTACTTGTAGGAAATTCAATATTGTTTCTTCTATCGAAAACGTAAATATTTTCAGATAAAAATTTAATATCAAAACTTTAGTAAATAGTACTACGTGATTGAACTGTTAAAATCTATCCTTATACGCTGTTACCCTCGTGTATATTTTACTATGGGGCAATTTCACGTATTAAATATGTTACTTTGAAAAACCTATAAAGATTATGCTGCGGTAAGAATTTTTACGAGACGTAGGTAGGTAGGTAGGTAGGTAGGTAGGTAGGCAAGTAGGCAAGTTAGTAGATACTTAGGTATACCTATGTATGGTATAATACACCCATTCTTATATAACAAAAGCAGGATTTTCATTTCTTCCGTTTTTTTTTTTTTTTTTTTTTTTTTTTTTTTTCAATAATAATTTCCTTCCTTGAAATAATGAAAAAGATAGTTTGCGTTGGTGGAAGCAACGAACTTTGAAATATTTTACTTATAAATAACGAACCTTGTAAATATTTGGGTGGTGGTGTCAACAGATATAGATATGGTAAAAAGTAATTTAACTCTCTTTCACAAACTTGCCGGGCCGCAATTTTTCTTCAAAATGATAGAGCAACGTTTCTTCTACTTTATAGTAATATCGTCATGTATCCTAGTCGGTGAAACGAACGCTACCTATCTACCTAGCTATCTACCTATACTTACTTCTGAAGCGAATCGTAGATCCTTTAGCTTTAGAATTTTTATTTATTTTTCGATGAGGTTTCGTCTGCTAGTAGATATTTCTATAATAGAATTTAATACGTATAATGTAGCGGATGGAAGTTCTTCGCGGGAATAAGTGAATTTTTATGTAAATCTTTTGGAAATTTCTCTTCGTTTGTTTACGAATTTAACAAGTTTTCTGGATTCGTTTTATCAAAGTGTTATAGCTCGTACCACTATACTTTCAACGTTGCTGATAGGATAATCTTTATTGTACGCATTAATTACGTATAATTCCATTAAATTTATAATCACGCGAAAGTTTGAAGCGGTGCATTAATACAAAAGATACAAAATAAGACGAAATATTTTGGAATCAAAGAAAGTGGATTTGTGCGAGCGATAGAGCAATATGAAAAATGAAGTTTGCCAAATTACGATATAGTATACGAAATACGCGCGCGGGGTGTGATCCGAGCTGAAGTTTATTATTGTTTTTACTTTATCGACTTGAATACGAAATAGATTAATGATGCGATTTTAATCCATCAAAGTTTCGGTGTTACAATGAAATATCGCTTTAATGAGATTTCGTCGTGTCGACATTAACAAAAAATTTACCAATTGCTAAAGGTTGCGGTCGAGTATAATTGCGTTTATTGGCGTAAGATGAAATTTTTTCACGTTGTTTGGCAAAAACCCTCGTCGTATTTTGTCGGTTTTTAATAAATTCCTGCAGCTAACATTCGAACACTTATTTTTAAGGGTCGAACTTTTGGCCGGCTTTTCTTCGTGCTAAAATTCTTTTACTTATATATGGATTAATTATACTGCTTTTGTTTGTTCTTGCGAAATACGTACGTTACGTATATGTACGAATATAATACAGACTAAATTTCGGGATAAATAAATCCTACCGGAGTGTCTCTTGTATTCACGTACGTAATTGTTTGAATACGTTTCAACGACTATATTTTAATATTACTTGGTTATTTTATTCCGAGTTGTACAAGCTTACTACCGGCGCCGTTTCCCAAAAGGGTCAAAAAAATATATATATTATAGCTCCTTTGTGTGACGCACCGTTACTCATTAGTGAATTTGAAAACTTTAATTGTACCACGTGGCACCCAAACGAGGCTGATTATGTTTCTAATATTTTGTACGTTTAATTTGTACCTTTGAACGAATTGAAACCACCTGCCCGGGCGTGGGTAACGGATTTTTTGTACTTAGATAATGAAAATAGAACTTGATTCAAATTTCACTCGATACGTTACCTTCGATTTCTAAATAATTTCAGAATAATTGTTGACCTTTTACTCTACTGTACTCGTTTCAAAATTATCATGTTTCCCATTGAGGCGAGTGACTACGAATTTTTTTTTATTTTTTTTTAAATTTTGAGTCAGTTTTGAAGATTGACAAAATTAATTATAGAGCTAAAATTTTTACCAAACTACCTCAAACGTAATACTCGTCCGCTTCAGACAAGCCTTTGAGATTTAGGTTCTTGCAAATACAAATTTTAAGGTCGAATTACCCACATTTTGATGCCATACTCGAAAATATGGTTAATTTCGGATTTTGCATGTCCCTCTGCAGCTCTGTTCTCTCTTCATCAGACGATTTCGTATTGACACAAATTTTCTCTTTAGTATATTTCTCTTTATAGGTTTTTAAACTTTAGAAGATAAAATCACGTTCAGTTGAGGCAAACAGATTCGAAGTATTTGTTTCAAAACATATCAGTAGTTTCCTACAACTGCATTTTCAGCACTGCACGGTGGGCCAAAATGAGAAAAAGCTCGCGCGTTTACCCGAAAACGAGATTCGTGGAGCAGATGAACAGTCTGGTTAGGCAGATTGTAAACACATTCGAGGTGACAAAAAACATGTGATCAACCTGATTCATTGTGTTAAAACACGTTATTGGTGGTTATTGATTTATTCATATATTGTAATAGGTGATTTTGTTTCACGTTTCAATTACATCACAAAATAATCGTTGTTAATGATTGATGGATCATTCAGAAATAAAAAAGTAATTACTTTTCGAATTTTCAAACCCCATATTGCTAGCTTTTTTCATTCTCGTTATAAGCGATTCCAAAGTTCAGTGATTTTTATCATGAACAATTTCAAATATTTGTAAAAGATTAGTGTAGAGGTTTTGATTTCTGCCGATTGCCGTATCGTCAATGTTGTGAATTGCGTATTGTAGTGTGTGTAAAACGACTACGAGGAGTTTTTTGCCGCCTGCGTGCACCTTTAACTTTTATTCAACATTTAATCAATGGATACCCAATTGGAGAAATTTCTCAACTAACTAATTTTTTTCAATACATTGAAATGCGGATTATATACATCAGTCCAACCTCACATACTTGAGTCATTTTTCGCGCACAATACGAATATTGAGTCAATTTTTGTTTTCAGCCCTGGAGGGAGGGATGCTGAACTTTAATTTCATAAAAATTGAATAATATAAAATTTCATGTCAAAATCTAGGTTTCTAGACCTGAAAAATACGATTTTGGTTTATTATTTTTTTCAAATTTGGGTTCGTTAACCCCCCCCTTCCTCCCCAAGAGATCAAACGCCCAAAAACAACCCCAAAATCGAATTTTTTGCACCAAGAAACCAAGAGTATGATACCAAACTCGATATTGACCGATTTTTTTTAATTCAAACTCGGTACCTCCCCCCCCCCCCACCACCACGGGACAATGAATGAAAATCGACTCAAAATTCGGGTTGTACGTTGAAAATTACTTGTGAATGCGCACTTCGAAATTGGTTTGTGGTGGCCATTTCTGCAAACGAGGATACATGCGTGTTTTTTCCTATTCGGGCCCCCTGTGCGCTGAGAGGGGTTGTAATGAGGCTGAAAAGTCGGAACCCACAAAACACACATTTAGAACCTATACTAAATCTATTTACCAAATTTTAACTTCCTAGCTCAATTTAGAGGGGAGATAAAAAAGGGACGGTCCTTTTCAAGGTTAAAAAAAGGGGAAACCCTCATATTTCCCCTCTAACTGACTTGGGGAGCAGATTTTTGGATATGCTAAATAATTTTAAATTTTCTATCGACTGGCTTCAATAGGAATAATTTTTTGGATTTTAAACTCTTAGCACCCCCTCCCCCAAATTCGGCCACAATTCAATTTTTACCAGAAATCAACATCACTTAAGGATATCTAATCTGCCGCCAATCTAAGCACATTTCCCAAATTTGTTCGATTTTGGTTGGTATCGAGCTGTGCAAATGATTTTTAGTTTCGGGGGGGGGGGGGAAAAAAAAAAATAAAAAAAAA
>FIZR01019641.1:0-17379 GCA_900060175.1 Ferrisia virgata | reverse complement strand
TTAGTTTGGGGGGGGGGGGGAATAAATAAAATAAAAATAAATATCTGATGGTCTTCTAGGACTCCAAACCCTCTGCCATAGGTCGATCGACTGTAATAGCGTGGTTTTTTTTTTACAATATCACCTAAAAAATTAGGCTAAAAAATTGATAAAATTGATTTTTAAAGCTCGAAACATTGTACATTTTTCAATTTTGTGATTTTAACGCCCAAAAATTGGAACTGTCCCGACCAAAAAATTTTGTCAACTCTCCTCTTTCAACTTTGATAGACACGTGATATTATTTATTTCAAGTTTACCTTTCCACGGTGGAGAACAGGTAATGCAGGTTATGTAAGTAATGTATATATTGCCTGAAAAGTAATCTATGTTTTCTCAAAATCAATTGAAATTCTTTATAAACCTTGAGGTGAATTGATTGATGAAGTTTTTTGTGATGGGGAGGGGTCTTAAGTTGAACGAAACTATTTATATGGTAATGTAAAAGTAATGCACCCCTTTGAAGAAAGTTTGTTCTCCACCTTCTCTCTCCATCATACGCGTGAGGGGGGGTGGAGGCATGACCAATGTTGAACTAGTTTCTCCAAACATTTACGAGAAAATTTAATAAGTATTGTGAAATGTTTTTTTTTTTTGAGGTCAAAAATGTCCTTAAATGCACTTTTTCGAACCTTTCACCGTCGATTGTACCCAAATTTTTGCATAGCATTTGAAAAAAAAAAAACAACAAAACTGGAGGGTTTAAGCTCCTCCAAAAATTCTGATTATCTCCGTCTATGCCACCATACTCTTTTGTAAAACATCGGTTCTGTCTATGCTCAAAATTTTAAAATTGAATAGCGAAATGCGGGAACTTTGTAAAACGTATATCAAATTCTACACCCAAGATTGAGCAAACTTTTTAGAATGGCCCGGGCAAATTTCAACCATGCGGCCACAAATCTAACCTCAATAGCAGTGGTCGGTTCAAAGGGATGTTTAATACGACCAAGTATCCCTTGACAGGCCAAGCGACCACCGAACTGTCCCGGCTCGCTGGGATTTTCCCGATGTCCCAATGAGTTTATATAACTCTGTGTGCATCTAAATATAGTCGTGGAAAATCACAAATCGCAGTTTTGAAATAATCAAAACTCCTCGTGCCTAGCATAGCCTCAGAGACGTCGCTAAATTTGAAAATTAGAGGTACTCAAAACAGGCCACGAGTTGAACCTAGCTCTTCCGAAAGAATAATTTCTTATGGAGGGGGAAAGGGGGTCATATTTTGTCCAAATACTGGAAGTAGGACATCGTACATTAGGGTGGGTCATTTTTGACTTTTTTTATTTGAAAATCGAAACGTAATAAGGGCCACAATATTTGTGGAATAGGGTCAAAAGAACGTGCTAAAAATTCCAGCCCTCCTATCCATTGCAGAAATGTTAATCCAACTCTAAAACGGTTCAAAATTTGAAAAAAAATTCAAAAAAAAATCTTCGAAAAAAATTTTATTGGGAATAATTTTAGTACTACTAATTTTACCTAAAAAGATTATTTGAGATGATTTTTGAATCTGAACCTCCTTTATAGGGCCGTATAAAATGTATCAATTTTTGACATATTCGTGTATTTTCCAAAAAAAAAAAGTTGAAAAATCGAAAAAAAATTTAGAAATTTAGCCGATTATTGACGATTTTTCATCCCCAGCTCCTTTGTTCAGGGGTTCTCATTTGGTTATTTTTTATCGCCATTTTTCCATATTTTTGCCAATTTTACTTTGCTATCGAGAACAAGATAGTTGTTAGAAATTTCCTCAAATGGGCTAATTGGGTTAGCCTTTCCATGTCATAAATCCCCAGTTTTCTGAATGTTTTTCCCGATTTCTTAACAATTTTTTTTTTTTTTTTTTGAAAATATACCAATATGCCAAAAATTAACACATTTGAAATGGCCCTATAATGGTGGTTCACATTCAAAAATCGTAACAAATGGTTGTTTTGGATGAAATTAGTCGTACTAAAACTATTTGTAATAAAATTCCTTTCAAAAAATTTTTTTGAATTTTTTGATTTTTTTCAAGTTTTGAACCGTTTTAGAGCCGAATTTTTACCACTTTGTTTTAACCGCCACTCCACAAATATTGTGCCCTATTACGTTTCGGTTTTTGAAAAAAAGTCAAAAAAGACCCACTTTACTATACACACAAGCCCAAGCCAAACGAGGGTGAAATTTCCAGAAAATTTGGATATTCAATTTGTAATGGTCTTATATGCATTTAATTAGTCTTAATAATTATCTCTTGGGGATTTCTTTTCTGCGATAATATAACCATTTTGTTTGAAGTGCACGAACTTTCGCACGTAGTTGCTCATTCGATGCTCAGATGGCGTTATTTTATTCAGTTTAAATCAAATTTGTAACCGTCGCGTCGCTTTTCAAACCAAAAACCACTGGACCGCAATTAATGAGTAAATCGTGTGATAATTACTGACAAGAATAGGTCGATTACACAGTACAGATGAAGCTGTGTAATTAAATGGTAATTAAAATTTTGTCGACCGCAGCGTTAAGCGAGCTTAATAAACTTACTATTTAAACGTGGGTACTAGATAGGTATTATACATAGTATAAGCTCGTTTATTTTCGGCTTTACGTTTCTATCAGTATCGCGTAAAATTTTCATCCCATCACTGTTCATTGTAGCTATACATCTTTAATCGAGTAAATTTTCGTGGATCATCAAATTAAAGGCTAATTTAGCAATAAGTTGATATTAGGTATACGTCGCTATGGGTTATAAAAAAAATAAAAAACTTTGTCGAAATATTATTATTAAAGCGTATATATATATATAAAATGAAAAACAAAAAACAAAAAAATACAATATAAAACACCGAGATGACGTATGGTAAAGAAATCTTTAAAAGCGTTCTGACAGTATTTTAACGTATAACTTGTACCGGCAATAAATTTTGCAAGCTTTTTCGCATATCATAAAGATAAATCGGTAAAGTTTCAAATGAAATGCGAGTTTATATTGAAAATGAAAAGACTCGAATGTCTGTTTAAGTTTTCACTTTATAGTGCTTTATTTTTTTTTTAATTTGACAAATCGATTGAGAAAAAAGTTTTTTTCACACGTTTTCAAGACAGCGATCTGGTCATCTGCGGATCGCCGCGTGATATTCTACGAGAGTACAATAGTATTGGAAAAAATTGATTGGAAAATTGTTCCAGACTTTTATCACACTTTGCTTAAAATTGACGAAATATTGCGTAGAGTCGACTTCGATGCGATGAAGTTTTGACAAAATTTTAAGATTATGTTTCTTTTGCGAAAAGGGCGCGAGAATGTGTGATTTATTTTTAGTCACGACGAGGCGACAAGACGTCATGGGATGAGTTTTCGTGTAAAGTACGTATTAATTTTTGAGGCAAGTTTATATTGCATTACGGTTGAATAGGAATTAATTGTTTTAAATTTTAATACACGTGTAGCGACAAGTACGCTAATGAACGAATTCACAAAGTCGACAATCGTATATGCGTACTCGAGAGAAATAAATGTTTAAACGAGCGCGAGGGTGTTAAGACAACGTTTTGTATATATTTGATTCTTCATCTTCATCTTAACAGATGCCATGTCTCGTATGTTTATTAATCACATTACCCATACTTATACGAATAAGTATACTGTACGTGTATTTGTGTGTGTGATGTACGTGTAGGTAGGTATTCGTCGCGAGTTAAAATTTATCCAAATTTATACCGATATAATAAATAGTACGTATATGTTATCCCTTACCTTATTCACGTATACCCAGATCCGTAGGAGATACGATGGTAAATTTAAGCATATGAAGACAGTCGACACGACTAATAGCATTTGGGTGACTTTGCTCTGGCTCGGTGCGTTGGTACGATGTGAAAAAGTTCTACTGATATGACTTTCGGTTGATCTTCGAGAATGTGTTCGATTTAAAAAACGTTTACGAGTTGTTAGCGTCATTGTTCGACGAACACGTCCTAAACGATGAACTGTTCGACAGATGAGCGTATTCAACACGACTATCGTGCAAAATGGTAAAATTAATGTTAAAAAAAAGTCGATGTGGTTTAGCACCGACGCCAGATCTATCCATTGTGGCACCAAAGTACACACCTGCATGGATACTGTCCTGTAAAAACAAGGTGAAATTAGTTCGATGCAGTTTTATGGAGATTTTTTTAAAATATTATAACATCTTTCTGAAATTGAGAGAAAAAATTTCAATCAGTTTGATGTGCAAAGTTGGAGCTGTGCTTTGTCTGTATGCTCATTTTTTACGTAATGATGAAAAAATTTGGATAAGTGAAGATGAAGTAATCATTTTCGAGCAAAATTTTTCAAACAGGTTGAAGAATCAGGCCTGGACCGTGGGGGGAGGGGCACCCCCTCAAGAAAAATGTATCGAAAAGCCCTTTTTAACTCGCTTATAGAATTCCGGTTGAAGCTTCGAGAAATGCTATTTTTGACGTTGCAATGAAGCAATCATCATCCTGAGAAAATTTGGACCGCCACTCATAGGTGGAGAAAAGGAGCATGGATGAGTTTAAACCCCTCTAATGTTGAGCTCCACTTCCCTTGCGTGTAACTTCATGTATGGTAGGCAGGGGAGGGGGTATAATTCATTTTTTTCTAGATTACTGCGAAAAGATTTCTGGCAACTGCTTGTGAAGAAGGATGAGAAAAAGACACACTTGGAGTATGAAGCAGCTTTTGAAGTGTTCAAAAATGGAGAAAAGTTTGGGAGAAAATAAGCAGGTCTTTAATCAGGTTAATGCTCCGGTTGAACATATTGAAAAAGTTACGAAATGCAATTTGAAGTAACTGGTAGGCAGTATACGCTCGGGCGTTTTAATTTCAATTTTTCTCGAAAGTCTGTGAAAGGTATGAAGAAAAAGTAGTGAGATGACGTCAAATGAACGTGGTAAAAATTTGAGGTCTCTATCTTGATCCTTCTCCCATCCACCTTTAATATAAAATTTTTTAATTTACATGAAAAATCGAAAAAAAACTTAAAAAACTTTTCTCGATTTCTTTTGATTTTCAGGGGTTTGAAAATTCCGCATAAAAATGGATAAAATCAATCATTTAAAATTTTTGCCAGATAATTCAGTAAAAATATGAAATCCTATCATTTTTTATGACACAATAAACAATAATTTTTTTGCCATTTCATTCGAAAAAATTCGAAATACTCGATTTTTTCATTTTTAAATTTGGTTTTAAAACCCCTGAAAAACGAAAAAAAAAAATCGCAAATTTTTTTTTTGATCTCATGTGGTCTATTATGATACATTAGCACTAAAAAAATCAGAAAAAATTTTTTTCCGAATTTTTCATGTAAATTTTAAAATTTTTAACCAAAAAGGGGTGAAGTAAGGGTCAAGTTAGGGATCCCAAATTTTTACCACGTTCATTTGACGTTATTTCGCAACTTTTTTTCACCTCCCCCCCTCCTCAAACTTTCGGAATAAACTTAAAATTGGAACTTTCTGGTGTACACACCGGGCTGAATTTTGCTTGCGCGGGCTGGTACAAGGCTCAAGAAAAAAAAGAATATATAATCAAAAATTATCATTGTCAATAGATCACAAGAATAAACCTCTTCTTTGGAAACCTTAATATTTTCTCAGCTCTATTAACTGCTCCTTCTTCCCTTCCTTCTCTGTAAAGGCTATGGGTGGACAACAATGTTAAATTTGCCTCCGAGCGATTTCGGGCTGATATTTAGGTGGCTCACCAAAGTTTTAGCCCCCAACCCCATTGGTTTTCGAGGGGGATGGCTCTAAGTGAAAATCACAATAAAATTTTTTTTGAAAATGCTAATCAGTCGATTTGCGTAATTTTTTAATATGTTGTAGACATACATGTGGAGCGTTTTTGAAAAAATTAACACTCCCTCCCCCCTTTAATCACCTCTCTAAATGCTCTTTTGAAAGTTTGGCTTTGTACAATTTTGAAACTATGTTTTTTTATTTATATTAAATCCCTTCATAATATAGATTTTTTTTTTTTTAATTTTAGCTCCGGTACGCCATAATCAAAATTTGAAAAAACTCATAATAAAGGGCTAAAATGGAAAAATATTCAAAAAAATTTTTCATCAGAGGGAAAATTGCGAAAGTTTTAATAATTTCTGTTCAGATACGTAGTAAACGATATCGGAGAAGTGAAAAATTCCCGGGGCCCCTATTCTCCTTACCCCCCTCCCCCTCACATCAACTCCCAAAGGCTATTTGCAGAATAGCAATATTGGTGTCGTTTTCATATATTTTGAAGCTCCTGATTATGAATTTAAAGTCAAATTCGTAATAAGTACCTTATTTTCTGCGAATCTTGGCTTAGAAGTGTACTTTTTCTCAACAATTTTGAAATATTTGGTTTTTCTTCTACATATTCTATGCATATTGATGTTTCCGCTTTCATCTAACATTTCAAATCGGTACAAATTAGTTTGCTTCAGCTGATACGAATTGGTTCGGATGATTTTTAATTAGTTTCCTCTCAATGTGGAAAATCGGTGATTTCATTAGCGATGATGGATTTGATTGGCATCATCCACTTCGTTAGACAATGTAGCTATTTTCATCACGTTTTTTTCGCATCCATATTTATAATCATGTCATCACCAAGGACCGGATTCTACATTTCTATACTGCCTATAATGCCCCCCCTCCCCAGGCTATTCGCAGAATGACAATATTGGTGTCGTTTTCATATGTTTCGAAGCTCCTGAACACGAATTAAAAGTCGAATTCACAATAAGTGTATTTTTTCACTGCAATTTTGAAATACGACGTTGTCATTACGATAATTGCTTAAAATTATTATTTTTTTTTTATTCGGATAAAATTTCAAAAATTCATCGATTATACGTAGCACGCAAAATCACGAAAAAAAACTTGAAAAAATTTTAATATAACAGTTTACTGATTGTAGGTACGAAACACTTGTACATTGGGTAAAAAAATATGAAGCGAACATGAATGATACAAAGTTAGTTAGTTTGTCGGTCAAGAAATGGAAAATGAATGTGTCGAAATCTAAAAACGAATATTACGAAGTATGAAAAATGAATATTGCAAAGCATAAAAAATGAATACTTATCTAGAATAGTCAAAAACGAATCTTATGAAATTTAAAAAACGAATTCTACGAAGTCTAAAATTCATCATCGCTAATGAAATTACCGATTTTCCACATTTAGAGGGAACCAATTAAAAATCATACGAACCAGTTAGTATCAGCTGCATGTACGTCTACAGCGTATCAAAAAATTACGCAAATCGATCGATTAGCGTTTTCAAAAAAAATTTTATCGTGATTTTCACGTAGAGCCACTCTCCTCGAAAATCAGTAGGGTTGGTGGGCTAAAACATTGGTGAGGAATGTTTCTGGATATTACGTACCTACCACCTCAGTATCAGCCCGAAATCGCTCGGGGGCAAATTTAACATTGTTAACCACCCACAGCCTTTGCTGTGAAAAATATCAAGGTATTCTGTTGCTTAATGATGTAGTCGAATTTATTTACTTACGATTAATAATATGAAACTAACGGATTTGTTTTCTTTTCTGTTCTAGGTGAGTACAAACTAATATTCAACATTGTTTCGATTTTGATGGCTTTGTACATAATTTACGTTAAGTACGTACTTGTTTTCTTGAAGACCTATTATTTATTCGATAGTACCCTAACGCGTTAAATTCTTAGTATAAGCAAGGCGTATCATCGATTAAACTACCCAAGTATAAGTACGAGTACAGTATCCAAGTACTACGCCTACAAGATAACTAGGCCTATACGGTAACAATTAATTTAAAATATCCATTCACTTACTTATTATTAGTGGTATCCGTTACCATTTGCGGAGCTGCTATCATAAAGTAAGGACCATAGATAGGTAATGCTATCATCGTAAGACAGCTAATGAATAATTTGGCACGTGCCACTGTGCATACTGCAGGCCGATGTAAAGGGTAACGAACAGCGATAAAACGTTCAATGGTGAATAGGACCACTAACCATACACTGAGAAAACTGCATATCTAAGCAGAGTAAAATACCGAATGATGAATTAAAAAATATGAATAATTACTGTTTATTTACATTCTTCAATTTAATTTTTTTTTATTTTTAATAACTATAAATTCAGTACAAGGGGGAAAACAACCATTTTTTCGTCGCATAGGCCTATATAAAAATCAATGAAGTGTAAACTTCCGCAATTTCGTATAAAAGACGAATTTTAGATAACGAACGTAATTCTGTCACGTCGTTAGTATTTTTTTACATGTGTTTACGAATCTTTGGTTAAAAATTTGTCACATCGAGTGCACGGCTTCGGTTTCAAATTAATACGTAAAAAAGTCTAAGCCGCGGTAACTAAAATGAAATACAATACTTTTTTAATGGTGTGTTAATAGTGCAAAGAATTACTGTGGGCTTAATACCACAAAGAACATTTCGTATCTTGGCTATAAAGCTTATAATCTCAGTTTTGTCAACTTAAATTACACCTAAAGAAGCATCGTTATCTTTTACTATGCCATTCACACAAACAGAACGTACAAAAAAAAGAAGTCTTTAGAGAATTAACCGTATTTACTATCAGCTCAACCCTGCCTAGAAAAAATTTACCAAGTGCTGAATAAAGTTGAAATTCTTCAACTTGAAATTTACTTAGAGAAAATCTTTTAATACGCGACCAACTTACTAGTAACTCGTAGTCGTGTCGCTGAGGTGAATTGATTTTTTTTTTTTTTCACATTGCTTAATTTTATGTTTGAAAATCTGATATTTAATTGGGATGGGAATGGAAAAGTTTGGTAAAAGATAATGAATTGAGTTTTCCAACAGCTACGAGTACGATAAGATGATATTTAAATTTCCCAACTTTTGATCGATTTAATGTTTAATATTTTTTGAATGATGAATAAAAATCCAACCAGAAAAGTGAAAATCCATTGATAATAATTTTACCATTCGAAATAAAGTTGAAGTATTTACTTTCGATTTTTATTCATCGTTTTTGTAAAATTTTGTACTTATTACCCGGAAAGTATCGACGTATTTCCGATCGTGCTTACAAATAAAATTAGCATATTTTTTGAAAAATAATCGGTTTATGTCTGTTGTATAGCTTGATCCTTAACATGTTTATTTTATATTTGCGTATCGTGATTTAAGATTAGTTGTTGTTTTTTTAGAAGTAGGTACCTGTCTCGGTACGAATTTCTTTTTTTTTATCGCAATTTAGATTTTAATGGATATTTTTCTATTCATTTCGACGTGAAAAATATATCAATTCTTGGGTTGAGGTTATTTTTCAAAATCAACTACGTGTAACAAATGCATGATGGTTGAAGGCTGTAACACGCGAGTGTAGTTTTTACTTGATGCTATTATACCTACCTAAAATTAGACATTTTTGTTCAATTTTAAATGCTTTTCAACTGTTGACAGCTTCGCATTTTTTTTCTGATAGGTAATTTATATCATGAAGGTGGCACATAAATTATTTTAGAAAATATTTTTAAAAAAAAACCATTGCAATACGTTGATCTTTCAGACTAATTTTGATAAAATATTATAGTCTGGTGAATTGTTGCAGTCATAAAGTTTTCTTAATACAGGGTCAGAATAGAGGTTGATATTAAAGTGAATAACTGAACTCCCCCTTCCCAAATGCACATCTGAAACTAGTAACTAATGGTACACGCAAATATCCAACTTTTCAACTCAATTTAGAGGAGCGACACAGGTAAGACTCGCAAAACACACCCAGAAAACTAATCTTTTAGGACTGTGAGAAATCGCAGTAAGTCTGAAAAGTAGAACCACCCCCCCCCCCCCACACACACATCTACTGTCCCTGCGTGCTAAATTTCAACTCTCGAGCTCAATTTGGGGGAAATATATCACTTTGGTCATGTTATTCCATTTCTGATTCTCTATCACTTAGCTTAAAGACGAACCACTTTTACAATTTTAGTCCCGCAGCACACACACCCCCCCTCCCCCATAATTTGGAGATTACTGTATGTTGACCGGAAGCATCCTCACTCATATTAGCAGAATTTGAAAGATTTTGGTTGGTTACAAGCCGAGTAAATAATAATTTTATGCCCTAAGGAAAAAATAAAAAAAATGAAATAAAAATGTGACATACCCAAAAACGGTTTTAATAGTATTTCAGCACCCCAAAACGGATTTTTTTTTGGTTCTTTCTTCATCACTCCCCCTCTCCCTCACCCATCATAGCCATTTTTTTCGTTGATAAAATGATATGAGCAAAGAAAAAGCAACTCTTACTTTTTATTCTATTGACCTAAGGGCGAATGAAGGGACGGGTATCAACAAATTCTGTTTTGTTTTCCCAGAAAACCATCAAGTACATTTTTAACGATGACAGATATTTATCTCCCCCCCTCTCCCCGACTATCCTGATCGCTTAAATTCAGCCAATATGCCTAGTTTGGTTGCGAATTGGATGTATATGAGTAGAAATTACGTTAGGTGAAAATTTAGCCATGTCCAAATTTTGAGGAGGGTGTGCTGAGAGGCCAAATCGCAAAAATTGTTCCTTTTTAAGCCAATTGATAAATAATTCAATGTTGCCTAACATATTCTAAATTCAGCTTCCTAGGTCTATTAGGATAGGAGATATGAGGGGTTTGCCCGTTTTTGATCTTGAAAATAGTCTGTTCCATCCCTATGTCCCCTTTAAATTGAGATAGGGGGTTGAAATTTCATATCTCGCTTACAAACTCAGCTAGGATGTTAAATTTTGGTATTTAGATTGAGTAGGGGTCCTAGCTTTGCCTTTGGGTGTTTCAGCTATTCATACCAATGTCCACCTGTACCCTACCAGGTAGTTGACTTTGATTTGAAAACCCACCACACAAAATTTTGCAAGCTTAGCTGAAAGGGGGTGAAGCTATGGGGTCGTCAAAGTGGGGACATTTTCGAAAAAAACCCGCTGTTTTTCGACATTTTCACTCCCCGAAAGTAGATTGCGATTTGAGTTTCTGCGTCTCCCTGTATCATTGGCATCTTGATCCGATACCACTTATAACCATCTATCAGGAGGTTGAAAAGTTGCAGATATAAAAAATCGAAAATTTTTATTTTTCAAAAAAAAAAAAAAAACAGTAAAGGGCTCGTTACTTTAATAATCGGTACAAAATTTTTTTCAGTTGAGATTAGTGAATCCAGATTAAAATTGCTCAACATTTTCGCGTTGCAAAGCAGCCAACTGAAAAATTGTATTTTTATGTTTTAAAATGGGAAATTTCTTGATAATTATAGCAATAATTTCAACAATATTTGAATTAGAAGGTTGGCTGCCCTGTAACGCGAAAGTTTTTAGCAATTACAATTGGAATTCAGTTTTCTAGGCTGAAAAAGTTTTTTGGACCCATTATTGAGGTACAAAGCACTTTTATTGTTTTTTTTTTTAAATAAAAATTTTCGATTTTTACAATTTGCTACTTTTCAAACCCCCTGGTAGATGGTTATAAAAGGTATCGAATCGAGATGCAAGTAGTACAGGGAGAGGGAGAAATTCAAATCGCATTTTTTCATTTTTGTGACCGAGGTCCTATAGCACTTTTAGGAAATGAAAATTAAAAAAACCTGTGTTTTTTTCAAAAATAACCCCACTTTAAGAACGCATAGCTCCACCTTCCTTTCACCTCGAGTCACAAAATTTTATGTGGTGAGTTCTCAACTCAAAGTCAATCATTTTTGTGGTTCGGTCAAAATCCGAGGTACGTTTTTTTTCGAAAGTTTGAGAGAGTATGAAAAAAGAGTTGCGAAATGATGTCAAATGAACGTACTAAAAATTTGGAATCTCCAACTTAATTCTTACCTCACGTCCTTCGAATTTAAAAGTTTAAAATTTATATTAAAAGTCGAAAGAGAACATTTTTTTGTTCGATTTTTTTGGTGCTAAGGTATCATTCTAGACTACATAAGATCAAAGAAAAACTTCGCGAAAAGGTTTCAAACCAAAGTTTAAAAATGAAGAAATCGAATATTCCGAATTTTTTTGAAGTGGAAAAGCAAAAAAAAAAAAATACTTTCATTTATTATGTAATGAAAAATGATAGGATTTCGTATTTTCATTCCATTATCTTGAAAAAATTTTAAATGATCAATTTTTTTCATTTTTAAACAGAATTTTGAAACCCCTGAAAAGCAAAAAAAATCGCGAAAGTTTTTTTTTGGTCTCATGTAGTCTACTAAGACATGTCAGTACCAAAAAAAATTGAAAAAAAATTATTTTTCATGTAAATTTTAGCTTAGAAAGGGGTGGGGTAGGTGTCAAGTTGGAGGCCGCAGATTTTTGCAACGTTCATTTGATATATTTTCGTAACTTCTTTCTCATACCCTCCTCAAAATTTCGAAATGAACCTAAAATTGAAACGCCCAAGTATAAATGTCTAAAAATATTCCGATGAACTTCTTCTTAGCTCCAGAGAATTAGAATTTTTGCTTTCAAAAAAACGTACCTTTCGGATTTTCACTGACAATTTTTTATAATTGGGACTACAAGCACCGCCTTGGCTGTTTTCGTATGGGGAGAGAGTAGATCGCCATTTACAGAACAAAAATAAAAAAAGAAAGAGGGTGATACTTCTTCCCCTTTTTCGAGGTAGGCGAGATTCACATTTCAGATCCAGATCTGTAAGCTCATTCGTAATCATAATTCTCAAATTTTCGATGGAAATTTCAACAATTTAAGGTATGATGGAAATCATGTCATTTTTGAACCTCCCATTGGCCCCCCCCCTCTTTGAGTAAAATTAGCCAAGTTTGGTATCATTTTAATTGAAACTTTTATCAGGAATCTAATTTTGCTATCATTTTATCGCCACGTTAATTGGTTTTCAGGTCGCTCCTCCCTCCCCCCTCCCCCGCCCGTCAAAAAAGCTACAAAGGTTGGAGGTTGTAGAGTTTAGGTGGTGCTTATTGACACACTTCTAAACCTTTTCTAGCAACAGTCCCAACGGTACTCTTTTTGTGTGAGCCACATCACCTTTTTTTTTTAGCTAATTCTGTTTTATTATCTACCGATCAGCTATTTTTGTGCGTATTTCCCCTAAATTTTCTGTCTTGCTCTAAATTTTAGGTACGAACTGGCACCGATGCTTGAATTGCGTATTTAATAAATGATTCAATGAAACAGATGTAGTATAAAATTGGGCCTTCTTTAGCCGGATTTCGATAGGAAGGACCAATGTATTACGTATAGCTATAAATATAATTCATTTTTGTACATCATTTTATTGTAATCAAGTGTATTTAATTTTACTACTGATTCATCATTCTTCATAATTATAGAATGAATTCGCATTGGTGTTGAAATTGAAATTCTTCACGGGCTTCTTGTTCGTTGATGTACTGGTTTACTTATGCTATTGGATGGGACAAAATCTCAATAATTCGGTGGGTTATAGTACCTAATGCATTTAGACTTACCTACTTACTTGTATAAACTGATGGGTAATTATTTTCAAATTAGTTTTGGCGAGTATCGCACGCAGTATACTCTACTCCATGGTACGAATCGGTGAAAATACGAAAGAACGTTTACGTATTGTTGTGTCAAACGCAGTCGATGAAGGATCTCGTTGTTTTCAAAATTTACGGAATGCTGTTGAATTTTTACATGCGATTTTTGCGAGCAGTTTATTATTTCGCCAATGTATTGCATAAAGTTACCACTGATTTGTAAACTCACTGGTAGGTATCTGATCTGAATATTCTTGGTGTCCATCTGTCTACTGCTCGTTTGGTTGCCTGAAAAGTTAGAAGTCCTATGGTCAATAGGATGTAAATTTGTATTTTTCAAGATGCGAATTGAGTCAATGTTCTAGTCAAATATGTGGTTGATTTTGTAGATGTCTGATTGAGTATAAGGACTCATTTAAATTCTTTGCACTTTGTGTCGGTGTGAGATTAAGTATGTTAAGGCATAGATTTTAAACCATCTCTTTTTAATACTAAAGTCAAGTTTTTTTGGGAAAATTTCCGTACCTGATGATTTATTCAAAGCGAAAAAGATAAGATGCGAATGTATTCAGAAACATGTGAGAGAAAAATTGCAGCTCCCAAAGTTCCAAATTTTTTCAAAAAATAGCAAAAAAATCTAGAGAACTGTTCTTTTGAAATTAATGTAAAAGCATCAAATTTTTGTTCGATTGATAGCATTTAAATATAAACCTTCGTAGCGGATTTTTCAGTGGTATTTATTAGTTGGAAAACATTATTTTTTGTGTTTTTTTTTCTCAGCATGATTTCTTTACGCTGTTGAAATTTTTTTCAGTCAATTATCAAAGTAATAAACGAAGGACCTCAATCTATGTGCGTAGATTTTCGCTCTACTTTTCATTTTCAAGGATTCTCAATAGATAATACATGTGCAGAAATTGTAAAGTAACGAGGGCTCAAAAAATACAAAAAAATTAAGAAGTCATTTTGATGATTTAAAATGCATGTTAAATTATGGCCATTTTGATGAAGTTTTCCCCATAAGGAATTTATTTGAAGAATGAGAAACATGAATTTTTCTCGTATAGATATGTTTTTTGGCTCTCGCGAGGGGATGGTCAGAAGTGTCCATCGTCGAACTGCACAAATGGTAGCCCATCATATAAAAGTTCAGGCGCAGGCGCCTACATCTGCACCATATTTTTTTGCCCCAGCACAGGGTCAGTTTTCTCATAGCAGTGCTGCCAACATTAGAAAAATGATACAATAGAAATTTTATCATATTATATTTAAAAAAAAGAATGCTATAAGGGCTGGGTAGGGACTGGTGTGAAAAAGTTCATAGGAACAAGTTACCTACCATAAAATTGCCTACCCTCAAAATTGAAAGTACTGCATAAAATGTTAATCATATTTTTCTTCTTATTCAATGTTATCATTAGTAAACGCTTCAAAGACCAAAGTTATGGTAATAGGTCAGGTTGGATGTCTTCCAGAGCCTTATGTCTTGAAAGAATTTGAGAAGGTCCGCGACACCTTTGTTTACTTGGGCTCTACTGTAGAGGCCAATGGTAGATCTTCGACAGAAATACAGCGTCGAATTGCTTTGAGAAAATCCGCGATGACCAGACTATGGAATGCCACATGTAATCGAAAGATATCCGAGGAAACAACAAAGAGGCTAATCAGAACACATGTATTTCCTGTCTTTTTGTATGTGGCAGAAACATGGACATTGAAGTCTCACCAAACAAATGAGAATGCAAACTAAGAAAGGACACACACATCTGTATTATAAGGATGTTTGTGTTGTTTAGCCAATACACAAGTATGACATTTTTCACTACATACATTATGTTTACCTTCAACTATCAAAAATCATTCAGAATGTTGGAATTAATCATTTTAATTAAAGTATTATAATTAAGATGACCAAATCACTGATGCCATAATTCTAAATTTTCATTACATGTCGATGGATAACTACCATAGTTAGATTCAGGATCACAGGTTGAAAAATGGTCACCTTTATTAGAATTACTATTGGGTACTTGTTATAAAACAGTTGGAAATAGATCGCGAGTATAAACGTATATTACACTGTGATGTATACAACAAGACTAAAAGATTATAAAACAGCATATGAGTAAACTGACCATTCGATCCACCAGATACAGATAAAACAGCTAAATCAAACTTCTAAGAATAACGAAGCGACGTTTGAATTGCCATCTCAAATTCTCGCTACATTTACAACAGTACTAACTTATTACGTTTACAGTTATTCATTAATAGAAATTCAATAATATACAAACCATTACGTCGAATCAAAGTAGAGCATAATGCTTATCGTTTTTATGAATCTCAATTTTACCATCTCCAACTATCATATTAAACCCCTTCATTTCGATCATTGCCATTGATAATAAACTATAACGTACACCTTTCAGATATAAAACATCACTGATAATAATTTCGCTACCAGATTCGATACATTTAACATCAATATCACCATAAGAATTACCAGATAATTCCCTACCATTTTCAGCAACACTAATTGATACATTGTCATCTAAGTATTTAACATTGCTAAGAATAGATTCATTTACCATATGCTAATTACAACAGCAATGAAGAAGAAAAGTTATATAATTACAATCATTATCATTAATTAACTCTGTATTACCAGCATGTACAAGAAACAACTCTTTACACTAATAATTTCCACATTGATAACCACAACCATAACTACTTGAAAAATATCCACAATTAAAATTGAAATCCCTTCAAAGATGACCATACTCACCGCAAGAATGGTATTGAACATTTCTCAGATCACACTGGTTATTTTCACCTCATTGCCCGTGTTGATAAGAACTAGAACCATTATTTTCATCACTTTGCCAACGCTGATTAGAACTAGAACCTCTTCCACGAAAATAACTGCGATGACCACCACTATTCCAATTATCTCGATTGTCTTGAGCTGCTACAAATGATGTTTGTTCCGGTTCACTTTCAGAATCTTTCTTCTATAATTTCATCTTTGACTGGAATTTTGTTACTTGAGGTTTGATGTCACTTAATGTCAATTTCTTATCTGCTTCAGAAGAATCAGCTTTAACTTCAATAGCAGTGATAATTGCATCATATTGTTTTCGTAAACTATTCAAAAACTTTGTACATTTATTTGCTCTCTTCAGTTGGTTCGATTTTTGCAGTTTTCATTCGTCTTCAACATGTCAAATGCCGTTTTACAATCTTCTACATCTTCTAATACATTAACTGCTAAATAAGTTACAATAATCATCTGCGCCATCATGAACCTTCAAAATTGAGATAATTGACAAAAATCGCAACTGTTCCAAAATTATAAGAGCCACCCCCCACCCAGCATGGATGATCAAAGCCAAAATGACGTTGATTTTTCACTCTAGATCACCGGAAGGAACTCGCAAAAAAATTTTGAGTGAAATTGAAAGACCACAGTTACTTTTTGAGTCGTTTTGACATGGAATGAGCCTCCTGTCAGTATGTCAATGGTTGTAATTCAATCAAGATTGAAACCGCGAGAAATATAAAATTATATAGCATGTGGAAATGTCAAGAAAATATTGTTGATTTTCAGTGCTACATAAATTTCGGGATTAGTGGACATTTTAATCCATTTTTCAACTTCAAAGAATATATTTATACTGAATTAAAAATGAAAAGGATGGAGAACCCGATTGGGTAATTTTTTGATGTGGTACTTTGAAGTACTAGATGTGTGGCATGAGAGACCACTACTTATTTTTTTCTCTCTCTCTCTTCTCTTTCATTCTATTTTTCGGCATTAATCTTTCGATCTCTCTCT